>CAJHQP010007507.1:0-31917 GCA_905132765.1 Moricandia arvensis | reverse complement strand
TCAGCTACAATAAGGGCCCATGTGGAATAGAAATAAAAATATAATAATAATTATTTATCTTTCCTCTCTATTGTAGTCCACGTAGCTCCGCACAATCATTTATTTTAAAAGAAAGTTACAACAAATTAACGACAGAGACGTTTGCAACAATTCAAAAGAACTTGAAAACAACATGTTAAAAAAAAGAAGAATGAACTTGAAAACAAGAAAAACCGCAAGGCTTGCCAACTTTGGTTTATGATATCTAACACACATTGTATGGTATCTAACAAATATCTTCAAGATGCCTTGTTTCATTGTACATCTCTACAGCAAGTTTTCTCATCATTATCCTCATATTAGAATCACGAAGATGTTCATCTTCAAATGGCATATCCATCACTAGACACTCAAGGAATTTGACTGTGTAAATTCTACAGTCTCCATATGGGGGTTTGCCTTGCAGAATCCCATCTGTTACAAATTGGATGGAATACATGGCAGTTTCCATAACCTGCTTAACTTCAGCATCAGAGAAAGCATACAAGATGTAAGGAACCATGCGAGCAAAAGGCATTGCCTCCTCCTTGATTGTCTCCATAGGAATCATACCGGGCATACTATCATAGATTTTGATAGTCCGGTCCGGGATAGAAATGACCATCAATACCCAGCGACAATTATCTACCATCATAACTGAATATATTGTATCGACATCTCGTCCCCATTGCTTGCCGGGTGGGTTAGTCTTGGCTTCTTTATGCTGTAGTAATCATAGCTACCCTTAGGTATCTTCGTCTGATCTACTAACCACTCATTCTACTTACACTCCACCACATTTGGAAAACTGTGACCAATATTGCAATTCGTGGAGATATGAAATCACCTGGATTTTGGGAGAACCTTAGTCTATACATTGTTAAGGGTAAGCCAAGGTACTGTACAAGAGGATATAAGAAGCTTATAATTACATACACATAGCTAGGCTATTTATAACCTCTTTGACTTACACAAGATGACAACCAACCCCTTCTCGTCAAAAATTTCTTGAAAAAATCTTTGGCCATAAATA
Source organism: Moricandia arvensis (assembly GCA_905132765.1). NCBI lineage: Eukaryota > Viridiplantae > Streptophyta > Magnoliopsida > Brassicales > Brassicaceae > Moricandia > Moricandia arvensis. The sequence continues at coordinate 30,866 of CAJHQP010007507.1, read as the reverse complement.
TACCACCAGGCGGATATGTAGAATCTCATCTGCCAAAGACCCACAACTACTTCAAGTTAGACAAAGATTGTCTTTAAAAAATATAGGGAATTCGGTATCACAAGATACTTACTTTTCTTTTACAAAAGCATTCAATGCTTTACCCTTTGCTTTATCAACTGGGCTATAGACAACCAAGTAGTTAGTATTAAATTTTGCAGACAATGCAGCAAGCCTTGCTCTCCTCCTAATGGGTTTCCTTGGCGTAATGATGTTTGATACGGATTTTTGGGATTCATCTTCATCTCCCTTAAATGCTTGGACCTTTGCATCATCAACTGACTGCATCTGATTATCTCTTGTTTAAATATTTTGGTTTCGGAGGCTAGTTGCGTAAGAATTTCGAAACTTTCATGTAGGCTGTCATCTTCTTCCTCCATTGACACATGCAGTGATTTTCTTGTGTGGAAATATTCTCCTATTTCTGGTTCTCCCACATCTGTGGCTTAACCTTCCGTTTTACCATGTTCTCTCCTCCCCTGCTTGCTTCTTTATTCTGTCATTTATGGCAGCGAAATAACAACAAATCAATTCATTATTACGGAAACCTATAAAAACATCACAGCCAATCGCTTGAATGGTATTTTGACATACCGAGAGGTCGAATCTGATGTTTGGGACTCGTGAATCTTCTACCAATGATAACGCTCTAGATTCCAGACATACAAACTTATCCACTTGACAGAAAGTTCGTTCCAATGCGTCTACTCTGGCTACTGGATTTTGAAGGGTACCTACGTTTGGAGGCTCAATATCGAACAATCTCTCTAGGGTCTTCCTCCGTTGTATAATGAAATGTCCACCATCATCGCTTTGTACTTGTTCTTCACCTCCATCTGCTATGTTCTCTTGCCCGTTGCTTGCCACCTTCTTTGATTTCTTCGATTTCCTCTTGTTGCAACCAGTCTACGCTTGTTACATTCAATCTGTGTCAATGGGTACTCCGGCAGGGCCTGCCAAGTAATGGTACTCAGGGAATTTTCGTGGAGAAGGAACTCCAAAAGATTTTCAATCTCAGGATCCTCATCTTGGTGTTCCCAAACCGGATGAACTTCATCCATGCTTCGCGGGCACATACAAGTTACCTATACAACAAATTATGTAGTTGGCAAGAGCAATTAAAATACAAAGTATTGATGAATGCATACCAAGTTAGCATACCTTCGCTTTTTCAATTATAGCACCCAAGGGGAGATTTCCACTCTTGCCTTTGAACCTCAGTAAGCATGGACCATTTAACCTGATAGGACGCCCAATTTCTTCTCCAAGACAGGGTATATAAGCATAAGCCCAAACTTGGATTACTTGCACGAACCCCTTGCAGACATAACTGTTTTACTTGATTTTCTTTGTAGTTGCTTCCTTGATCTGATGAACAAGTTCAACAAAAGCCACTCTTCCCAAGGGATACTGCTCGAATATCTCCAATTCCATAAGAAGCTTTGCTTTAGAAGGAGGGATAGCTTCTCTTCGATCAAGGGCAAGTAAACTGCATGTCAAGATGGCCAAATGACACAGCCTAATCTGGTCTTCCCTGGACCAGGATTTGCAAACATCAGGAGACCAGCAGAGTGCACGTATGTCGTCAGCGCTTGAGGTAGAACGGCAGCTTCTCAGTTTGAACAGAGCCCAAAAACTATTAATTTTCTCGACATCTTCCACTACCGTTGTATTAGGTATTGGTTCACAGTTTAAACCTGTGACATCTTCAAACTCAAATAATGAGAAACGGGCGGGCTGTTTTCTATCAAAAACCAAAGATCATGTTGTTTCTTGCAATAGAGTTATCTAGAAAGAACGTAATGAACCAATATTGAGCTCCATTCAAACTCCAGATTCATGAACTTAATAATCATCCCTAGTGGAGACTTCTCAACATAGTCCCACACTTCCACACTAACTACATATTTTACTGCTTTTAGGGACTTGAAAGTGGAGCTGTAATTTATAAAATTCGTTCGATCTTGCCTTATTTCATCAGAAAACAAACTTCGAGGGAACTCCATAGTACTCACCATTTGGAAATATCAGACACCACTGACAATCCACAGAAACAGAGGAAGAAGATGAATGTTTTATATCATACTTGTTTCTAATCAAACAAATTAAACAGAAAGAGAGACCCATACACATCAGGAACCTAATTCGGAAATTTGAAGAAAGTGAACGTTTTTGGGAATCGTTCACCTTATGCTAAGAAGAAGCTAGCAGCAATTAAACTTCATTGAGATTGCCCGACTGGTACTAATGAATAGATGATCTGGAACGGGAGAAGAAGAAAACAGAAGATGAATTGAAGACATAAATAGAACTTAAATTTGAGGCATGAGCCCCTCCACCTTTTGTTAAAAAGCGTACAATTACCTTTTCACCCTTAATGGATTCAAGCGTAAAATTAACATGTTGGCAAGATAAAAATTGAGTTTTGGCAAGCTAGCAGGTGAGTATTGGCAAGCTAGCAGGTGACAGGGGCGAAGCCACCCATAGTTCTCGAGTTCGATTATGTCCAATGTTATTTTTAATAAATGCTGCACCCATAGAGTAAATCTTCTGGCTTCACAAGTGACTATCTATTCTTAGCTAACAGAGGAATATGGGAGTTAAATCTTCTTGTACGTCATTTTAGGGGGTGTTAGTGGGAGTTAGATTTATATAGAGTTTATTGATTCTTAAAATTGATAGATTTTTTTTAAATTTGTAAATAGTTGTAGAGAGTTATATATATTGTATAAATCTACTTAAATAAGTTATTATCATGATTTTAAGAATCTAAGGAATATGTGTAGTATTTTAAAAATCTTGTATCATGAATTAAAAGATTATGAATACAACTCCCAATAACACTAAATTAAAATGATTTATAGAATCATTAAAATCTACACTTTTTGAATAACAAATGATTTTGTATAGAGTTATGAAATCATTATAACAATAACACTAGATTTTGGTGAGAATATGAGAATCTATAAAACAATAACACTAGACTCTAAGAATTCTAAAATCATTAAAAATCTAATTCCCATTAACACCCTTTCTATTTCTTGCTAATTTCTTAGTTTCTTAATCTCATGAGTAAGCAGAAAAAAGGTTCAATAATAAGAGAATTTAGTTGGTACCAATTTAAACAAAAATTAACAAATACAAACTGCAAACTTGATAAGGTTCGAAAACTAAACTGCAAACACTTCATCACCGACCTCCCTAACCAACAGTCTCAACCCTATTGATTAATATGAGAACCTCAGTGGCAGGACCCATGAACGAAGGAACATATGAGGTAGTTCTTTGCTTGCACTATTAGCTCTGGCAATTATCGTGTTTTCAAATGATAATGTAGCTGCTTAACATACCGTCAGCTTCTAGGAGAAGTTTCCCATTCCATGAAAGTTAGGCGAAATACATCTTACATTGAAATGTGCACCATGAGGCTGGATGAGACGATCCACAACAATAAGTTCTCCTCCTCTCCTACTTAGTTCTTTGAGAACTACCTTCTGATGATTGGCAAAGCTTATAGACATTTTTTTCTCCACATTCAATCATCTGGAGATCGTCAGAGTGGCCACTTCTGGTGTGACCATAAAATTTACGGTATGTTCCAATGAAGCTGCAACCGCTAAATGGCCAGACACAACGTCCTTCCAACGTATTGATGTATTCGCACTGCTGCAAATGTCTTTGCATTGAAAAACATGTCACTTTTGCGGGGCAACCAAACTATGAGGTTACATATGGAACCTCAAAACATTATTCTTATAAGATAAAAAATATTTGGGTCAATAACTATTTATCTAAAAGTACGTGTAATTTATAGTTATACTAATGGTACAAATCCATGGAATGTAAATATATCTATAACATATACAAGGTCCTATATACATACATATACCTCGAGGCGACATAAGTGTAGCCTAATGTTAGCGATGTAACTATCCAAATACTGCAAGTTGTTATGGGGTCAAACTCTGTCCATGTCAAGCCATCTGAATCTGAGAGGGAGTAATGAAAAGGAAGGAGCGACCGTGAAGCCGTCTGCTGAGTGATGTACTCTGAGTCATATAACCTAGTTTTGCTTATATATCATCGGGGCACTTTAGTCCTTCCATATGTATAAGTTTAGTAAGAGCATCTCTAACAACCCCCCTTATTTTAGGGGGACCTGCATATAATAAATAGAAAACTATAATCAATAAAATTTTCTCTACGAAATTTACATATTACAATTTAGTCTTTGATATTATTAATAATTAACTATAATCACTAAAATTTTAAAATTGTTAGAAAGGGAACAACCGGTTAATGGCAAGGGACAAGCAACTACAATTTTTAGCAAGGAAGCAGCTGTTTAATGGCAGTGAAAAAGCAACTACAGTTGGTTGTTGCAGAAAATCATGTATTTATAAAGGTCTCATTTAGCTTATTGTTTCCATAGTGCTGCTACCAAATAACATAACATAAAACTATATTCTTTCCCCAAAATGCTGTTTCAACCACACAAGTTTAGTTAACATCATCCAACGATTTTCTCTTCCGAGTAGCTTCAACATCCGCAGTGGATACGGTAGCTTCCTCCTCTGATTCTTGTAGTTAGGCTTAGAATTAGTTAGCGCTACTTGATATTGTAAATATTTAGAGATACTCTAGTATTACAAAGTGTTACCTGCTCAACCAACGGTGGTTCTCCATCCCTTGTTGATGCACTATTTTCCTTCGCTTCCTTCACAAAATCTTCCACCTCTCTAAGTCTTTTATCCATCTCATCAACCTCGTCAATGACAACCTTAATCCCCTTGTTGACGGAACTCTTCAATCCTTCTTCATCAAGGTTCGAAGAGAAATATAATCTTCCTCCTTGACTTTATTCATGACCCCTTCTCGGGCTGGCTCTTCTAGAAAACGTTTAAATGTACAAATCTTCAAACCATATTGACTTATGATTCGTGAAAAGACGCTGTATCCAACCATCAACAATAACATCACCGACATCATGGTCTTCTTATTCTTCGAAGATTCGCTCAAGCATAGATTCTTCGTCAACTGACGGGAGCAACATACTTTCAATTACCTGCCATTTTAAATACCATTTCAAACAATTCAATAACACAACTTGTTATGCAACCTAAAAGCTCTTTAGATTTAAATTAATGATAACCTTTGTTTTGCGAAGTGCTTTATTTATGTCTGAAAGTGGAAATCATGTCATGGCACTTGGTATGTACTGAGGCTTGCACATCTGAGGACAACTGCTCTATGTGCATCATCTATGAAGTTCACGAAATTTCTTCTTCAGCTGTGAAATTGCCTCAAACTGTAGAAGCTCCAAAGAAGTACAGAAACGTGGAAACGTGAACCCACCTTTGCTGACAACTCCACCAAAGTGATCCATTGCACGAATGATATCCCTCATATTTTGATCAAATGATAATCTCCTCCAACAAAATGTCTTACACATCTCAAGATCATTCACAGCTCTCACAAAAAAGGCATCCACGGAGGGTGCTTTGTCTACGGTCCTGCTCTTGCCTAACAAATTGCTAGATAAGAAGTAGAGTTCACACATCTTCAACCTATCTGGACATGCTTCCATTTCCCGCAGCTTCTCTTCCATATCTTCATATGCCATTCTACTTCCTTCGGGAAACTGTCTTCTCTCAAAATCTAAACCGCCTGACTGTTCATAGTTGTGTGGACGCTGACAGTTTAAACCACAAAGCATCGCGTGTTCTTTGAGTGGATATCGGATGGGGGTCCCATTGATTACGAACCAAGCTTCCTTTTTCTTCTCTGTACACACATTTTGAAGTAAAAACATCCACATTCCCATAACCTTGTGGTGTTTCTCCTGGGGCATGTGGAAGAAGTGTTTAAATTGATCGTGCATCTCAAACCATCTCCTCTTGTTTGCTATAAGCGGGACTTCTAACGCATTAAATGTCTTCACTGCCTTTTTGATGTAACAGCTTGTAGAGAGCTTGATTTCCTTCTTATAATATGTCAGATTGAAGCTCATCCGCTTTGGTTGCACTGGTTCCTTTCCATACACCTGTCACAATTATTAAATGTAGTGAAGCCACATGTGATACAATCGTATTATGTCAGATACATACCGTCTCATGAGCTATTGCCGGGTTACTCGCCTCCATGCCCCCAAATCCACTTCAACCTCCGCATTTGACTTCAAAATAGCGTTCTAGCGACCATATTAAAAAATTTCCACACTGTCAGAGAATGCCTTGGTTCGCACGTGCATTTACGCTACAAAAAGAAAGAGAAAATATTAGTGCATTTTAACCAAATGTCCGGGAACGAAAAATAGTAATGTTTTGCTTACAGCGAGTTTAAGAAACCATCGTTCCTTAAAATATCGTGGAATTAACCGGTAAGTCGGCCAATCATGAACCCAACCTTCTTGATGGATCTCTGGTATGGCAAGCGAGAGGTCATGTAAAAACCTAAACCACATAACAGTAGTTTGGTCAACCCATATACCAGGACCAGGGTTTAGAAATGGAAGGTTTTTCCGACCAGCAGAGTTTAATATGGGATCGACACCGCTTTGTAAATTCGATATCCAGCCTGGGACAACTGACATAATGAAACGAATATGAAACGCAACGAAACTGCGTCGGAGAGATATATAGAAAGGAATTATATATAGAGATACAAGACAAAATTATGTAGGGGTGGAAATAATGGTTAGCAGTGTTTCGATAATCCTATTACTATATTATTAATAAAATAAAGTAATAATATATTTCGTAAAACATGGGAAAACCAATAATGGCTTAGATAAAACAACATTAATGATTGTTAATTTGGTTTTTAGATTTTTGATTTTAGTTTTTTTTTTATTTTTGATTTTTAGATTTTTGTTTTTAATTATGGATTTTGATTTTGATGTAGATTTTAGTTTTTTTGACGTGAATGGTGATTTCAGATGTCTGTTTTTCTGTTTGTGCTTTTAAACTAAAATTAATAAAATATTTTTTGGAAAAAATAAATCTTCTTAATGAAATTATTTTTTGTTGATTTAAAAAAATTGGAATATTATTTCATTTTTTCATTTAGTAATTGATTGAGTAAATTAATTATGAGAGCAAACAATCAAGTAGACATACTTTTGTTCTTTCTTTGGATGTTGATTTTTGATTTTTGATTGTTGATTTTTTTATTATCTTATTATAATAAAGTTTATAGATTTTAATGGTGAATAAATGTTGCTGATGTAAACTTAACTAGTAAACATATAATAAGTACCATAAATAAAGATGAAGGAACTGTCATTGAAAATTTTAATTCTCTATAAAGAAGAAATATACAAAATCCATCGTCAACTACTACTATAAAAACCAGTGAAAACCAGACACACACACACACACATATATATATATATATATATATATATATATATATATATATAAATGATCTTCACTCTCGAGACCTCTTTGATTAAATTCTATCCAATTCAGTCCATTCTGAACACTCTCTCTCTCTCTCTCTCTCTCTCTCTCTCTCTCTATCTATCTATCTATCTATCTATCTATCTTTCCCTCGCCAGTCAACAATCAGGGATCATTACTACAACGCGATGAAGCAACACAAAAGGGAATGTGATTGGCTCTATGCAGTGGTGGACGCAAACCATGGCATACCAAACAAGTGTGCTTGTGTTCCATCTATCATAGTGGAAACATGCGAGCAAGAAAGGCGGTACTATATATGCAAAGTGTTTGAGGTTAGAATTATGTGCAGTATATTAATTATATGTTGTTAATTTGTTAACTTCTAAGCCTAATTTCCCTTGCACCTTCAGGATGATGACTTGCACTTTCGCATTTGATGTCTTCAAGCACTTGAAAATGAAGTGAATTATTTTAAGAATGACACTCGTAACGAGGAAAAGACCCGCTTGAAGCTGCAATTAAAGATTCAAGAAATGAGTGAGGAGATCGAAGAGCTCAAGAAATTAGTCAAGGGTTTTCCTTAATTTCTTTTGTCTGATTTCCTAATTATGTTATGAACTCATTGTGTGCTCTCGTGTTTATCGTTGTGTTCTAAATTTATATATTGCTATGTTTTCGATTCGCTTGGGTGTTATGTTTTACTAGTAGTACACCTTCAAATAAGAAACATCAGAGTTAGTTATACATCAAACAACAACAAGCAACATAAGTTTAAACATAAAACAACAACGAGATAGCCACAGTAGTAGATAAGACTTTTTCACCAAATTTTCAACAACCAACAATAAACAAGTTTACAACCAGGTACAAAGATCTCATTTTTCCTTCTTACACCTAGTCATTGTCTTGTTTAGGTTGTCATCTAGTGTGTGCACCGTCCTTTTAATACCCTTTCCTTTTTTTCTCCCTCTCCTTCACATCTTGAGGTGAGTCTTCACCTACTTTCTTGACGTAAGCTTCCAATGCAATGACTCTAATGTCTAACGCCTTTGTCCAGTCTCCCATTTCTGGTTCCAATGCAGCAATTCTCATGTCTAACGCCTTTGTCCGCTCTCTCGTTTCTTGTTCCCTAGCATTAACTTGTTCTGCCCATTCAATTAATGAGATCTCTAAGTTATTGAGAGGAGGTTTAAAATCCTGCAACAGTCATACAATGAGAAGAAGGATACACATCAGACTAGTTTTAGTCCAATTACTCACTAAACATCAATCACTACCATTTATTCCAATAAAAATTGAATTAGTCATCCTAATTATACCAATTTATTTGACAAACTAACAGAGTTACATAGAATCACACTAACCCTCGTGTCACCATAGTTCTCGTCTTCTTCGTCTTCTTCTTCAACCGAATCCATCAGGTTTATGATCTCATTCGCAGGGGCCAAGTTCGTATATATATCCTCTTTCTCAGCAGTAGGGGTTTTCTCTCCCTTTAGTTTCTTTGTCTTAATCATTTTTCAAAACCTTCAAATTAATGTCATCAACAAACCAACTAGACTGAGTTCTTCAACAAACAAAATGGCAAGTTATACCTATTATGACGAGAGAAGCACTGGAGACAGTAGAAAAGAGACGAGATCCAAAAAGATTCTTCTTTTTTATGACTTCCTTTCAAAACGCTAGAGCGGTTAAAATTTGGGATTTAATCGCGGGTATACACGATAAAGATTCGAGATGATTTCTCACTTTCTTTTTCTGTTTACATTTGTCATCCAAAAAATCAGTTGATTTCGGCCCATTAGAGGGACTGATCCAATTTCTCATAGTGTTGGGATGGATACACGCCGTAGAGGAGTATTTTATTCGCTGTTTACTTTTGCCATTAATGCCCATTAGAGCGTTTGAGCCCATTTGACGAAATGAAAAACATTATCTCTTTATGTATCTCTAGTAGCCCATGAAAACACCATTCTAGGTCAGATCATCTTTGTTTAAATCTTTTTTTATCTTTCTGCCTCTAATAATCCATAGGATATTTTATCTTGAAATCATCTGAGACAATATTTTATCTATTTTTTATATGCGCTTACTCACAAATACACCCAACAAGAGACTATGAAGATAAAACGGTTTGTAAACGACATAGAAAAGGTTTAAAAGAGCAACAGATAAAATGGTTTTCACACGACATAGAAAATGTTTAGAAGAGCAACAAAGTGGAGAAATTCCTTGTTATTAAACGAAAGTTCAGGATCATTTCCGTTAGCTTGCCATTTACTCTCATTTGAAGTTGTGCCGTTAATCTGTCATTTTGTATCATTGCCATTAGCTTGCCAATTATGAAGGGTAGCGCTGGTATTTTGAAATAGTGGGACCAGTCACACAAATTTTCTTTCGTGGGGTACTGATTCCACAATGTCTCTACAAAGTGTGGCATAATAGATAATTCTTTCTTAATTGTATCTTATAATGGAAGATTTTTTTTTGTTTTTTACAAACTTCTCATGGAAGTTTTGCCCCAGAGAATTATCATATATATTGCATTGATATCTCTTCATAAATCCAAAAAGTCTTTAAATGTCTAGTGGTACAGTCTTCTTGCTCTATATTATTGAAATTTTTTGAAATTCTGCCATTCATTTCTTTACTCGCTTTTGTTTGTACTATATTGGTATTATGATACAATTTTTTTATTTGCTCTAGCAAATGAATCTTAATAACTTGGGAGGCCAAAAAATCACAAGGCAATCGACTATGAACTGTATAATATTTCAGATGAAATACTGCCTAAGAAGTTTGACGGAAAGAACTTTCGGATTTGGCAAGAGAGATGCAACTCTATTTATCCTATTTGAAGTTGGATAAGGACAAACTGGTTAATCATGTTGGTAACACTAACGTCTTCATTATGATCAAGTGAAGAGTCGTGGATCCTTGGTGACTAGATGTATAAAGTAGTGATATTAGGCAGACTAATCGACTCTTTCTATGCATTATATTATCTGGAAAAACTTCAAAGGTGTTTTGGTTATCTTTGGAAAAAATAAAAAGCAGATGTAATGAGACGTCAACATTTTGCCACTGCTAAATTCTTACACTTCCAATTGGTAAAATCTAAACTTGTTTTTCATTAAATTGAGCAATTTCACTCAATTTGGTGCGAGTTGACTTCAGAGGGTATTTCACTTTGCAGTATTTTTATTGTAAAATGTTTGATCGAGAAGCTTCATGCGAGTTAGGTGAATTTCATGACTTATTTGAGGCGAATAAGAGGTAGGTTAACGTCTTTGGGTGATATAATCATCATGATAAAGTTTGAAGATCTAATCAAGAACCTCATCAATGATCAACCGTTTTCCATTCCACCTCGAAAGTTAAAAGTAAACGCGAAAACAATGTTCAAAAAAGAGGTGGTACTAAAAGAATTCGAAAGGAATTTTTCATAAATGTGAAAACATTACTATGTTTAATATGTTATACAGTATTACATTAAAACAAATATTCTCGTGCTTATGCAGTATTACATTAAAACAATTAATTGTCGTGGTTACAAATTAAATCGTTTGACAGAAAAGTTTCCAGACTTTAGTCTTGAATCGTTAGTAACATTAAATATATCTAACTTTAGTTAGTACAAAGGTGAACAAAGTGTATTGAAAAGACAATTCATCGGAAGATGATCTATCTTTAAAATATTCTGTGATTATTATAGCTATTGATGCACGCAATAAACAACTAATTTGCCAAATCGATGAAAGTAGATATCTAAAATCACTACAAAACAAAAGGGAAAATCGGATAAAAAATTATGAAGTTGGCAAAAGTTTGCACTTTCAACCTTGGAGTTCAAATGCTAACACTTTAAACAACGAAACTTGCTTCAATAACACATTAAACATCGAAACTAACTTACTTGTTACACACGTCAAAATTGTGACCGGTTACTGTTCATTAGCAGGTAAACTCGGGTGACGTGGCAGTTTTTTTGTTTTTAAAAAAAATATTTTTAATTATTTTAATTAAAAACAAATAAAATTAGATAAAATTCAATATAAATTTTAAAAATTAATAAAAATTTAGGAAAAAAATAAAAAAAAATAAAATTCAAAAATTCAAATAATAATAAAAATAGTAATAAAAATAAATTAATAAATTCAAAAAATTATAATAAAATAAAAATAAATTGTAAAATTGACTAGAAATAAGAAAAATTAGTAAAAATAATAGAAAAATATAAAGTGATAAAAATTAAGAAATTAAAATATAAAAAAAGAAATAAATTGTAAAAATCGATAAAAACTAGAAATTTTATAAAAATTTGGAAAATAAATAAAAATTCAAAGAAATCAAAATATTGAAAAATTAAAAATGAAAAAGTACTTGAACTCAAACTTCCTTCGTGTTTAGGTAGGCATATGAGTGTTCGGGTGTCGTTTTTGGATCATTCGGATCCTAGATTTGGACTCAAACAAGACACTTGAAAATGTAAAGTATCGTCAATTTTATGGTTTTTGCTAATTTTTACCAAATTCATGATTTTTTTTTTCAAATTAAGAAAAATATGGAAAAAAAACTCATGAAGTTGGTAAAAATTAGCAAAAACCAAGAAATTGACAATAGTTTACATTTTTAAGTGTCTTGTTTGAGTCCAAATCTAGGATCCGAAGGATCCAAACACGACACTCGAACACTCGTATGCCTACCTAAACACCAAAGAAGTTTAAGTTCAAGTACTTTTCATTTTCCAATTTTTTATTTCTTTGAATTTTTATTTATTTTCCAAATTTTTATAAATTTCTAGTTTTTATCGATTCTTACAATTTTTTTCTTTTTATATTTTTATCATTTTCTATTTTTTTTGTTTTTTACTAATTTGTCTTATTTCTAGTCAATTTTTACAATTTATTTTTATTTTATTATAATTTTTTGAATTTATAAATTTATTTTTATTATTATTTTTATTATTATTTAAATTTTTGAATTTTATTTTGTTTTCTTAATTTTTTTCTGAATTTGTATTAATTTTTAAAATATATATTGAATTTTATCTAATTCTATTTGTTTTTAATTAAAATAATTAAAAATATTTTTTTTTTTAAAAAAACCGCCACGTCACCCGAGTTTACCTACTAATAAACAGTAACCGGTCACAATTTTGACGTGTGCAACAAGTAAGTTAGTTTCGATGTTTAATGTGTTATTGAAACAAGTTTCATTGTTTAAAGTGTTAGCATTTGAACTCCAAGGTTTAAAGTGCAAATTTTTGCCAACTTCGTAGTTTTTTATGCGATTTTCCCCAAAACAAAAGAACCTATTGTTACGAATTTTTGATACTAAAATTTTTGGTCACATAGTTGTGACATAATAGATACAAATTTGTGACTAATTTTTATGTCAATAAAGAATAGCTACTTGGTCATAATATTATGACTGAGTTTATAGTAACCAAACATTGTCACATCTATCTAGTGACATAAACATGATGAAAATAAACGAGACAAGAAATGTGACATAATTGTGACTATGTTCATTGTTGCCATAGTTACTAATATGTGACTAAATCATATGTATCAATTTATGACGATAAAGAAATTAAGTGTTCGTGACGAATTCATACAAAAGATGACAAACAAAAAACCGTAGTTATACTACCCACAATTTTGCCACATTATTTCAGTGACCATTTATTTAGCCACGGTATAACCACTGTTTTACTGTTGCATATATGAAACTATAAATCTAATACTTTAAACCCTAAACTGAAACTTATATTCAAAACATATAAATCTAATATTTTTAAATCTCAAAATCTAATTTTGAAATTTTAACTTCAAATGTTATTTTTTAAACTTTAACATGAGATCTTAAACTTTAACTTTAAAACATCTATTCAAAAGACAAATTAATTTTTAAACTTTAATCTCTTAATCATAAAATTTGAGTTATACACCATACACTCATAGTTATAGTTTAAATTAATTAACTTAACACTTATAGTTAATCCATAGAAATTATACTCAAACTTTATATCCAAAACTCAAAACCTAAATCATAATTAACATAACCCTTCATCATTAGAATTTTAATTTTAAAACTTAATCAAAAATTATAAAACCAATATATAATCAATAATATATATATATACAAAGATTTAAAACATTTCATATAATTTTAAACTTTGAATAAATTCAAACTATAATGTATTAGATATTATCTTAAAATTTACATTACACTGAAAATTAAATAAAAAACTATAAATTTAGAATTTTGAGGACACGGGAAAGCTGCACCAAATCCAACAATTTTTTTAACCTAAGTGTTTGGTCTCACGCTGCTGGGGATAGGGAGAATAACTCCATATTCTCTTTATCCTCTCTCTATTCTCACTACCCTTTTATTATTGTCTTTCCATATATAACCTTCTATTAATTTATTATATTTCATTCTACCTCACAAAAATATTAATTTCTCCAATTAAATTAATCAACCATAATTCAACTATCACCAAGACTCACATATTAACCTTAACCAATCAGATTTAAGCTGGCCAACACCTCCCTCTTCCTCTTTCCTCTCCTCCGCGTAGACTTCGTATTCCTCACCCACCATTGGCGATTTTGAAGCTTGAAGAACATGTAATTCTTGTCCGTTTTTCATGAATTTTTTTTGTGGAATATCATTTAAATGTTTTGTATATCATGGTAACATAAAAAATAAGAATTGATGAAACTTTTCGGAGATTAAAAACGATTTTGAAAACTGTGTATATGGATTTCAGGTATATTTATGTCTGTTTTAATGAAATTTTTGCTGGACTACTATTTTAAAGAAGTGTATATCACGGCTAATGTAAAAAAAAATTCAATGCAAATTTTAAGAAATTTAAAAATATTTTGAAAATTGTGTTTATGGATTTATGGTATATTTTATGTCCATTTTTGATGATTGCTTGTGTGTAATTTCATGAAGATGAACTATAATCTTGGGCAATGTAAAATCCGAACAAAATCAGACTAAAAAGTTGATTAGTTGGTGCAAGGATAATTTTTGGGTATTACTAAGATATCTAGTTTTACTAAAACAAAATAGTTTTACTGATATTACTATGTTTACAAGTTTGACTAGTACTACTGGTATTACTATGTATAGTATTTAAATGAATTAGTATTATTAAGAGAAGATTGTACTGTGTGGGAATTAATTTTAAGATTCTTAATAATAGTAATTGTAATGATAATTCCATTTTATTTCAGGAAAAAATGCAAAAAATGCCTTGCGCAATCATTTTTTTACAACGGGGGATCTTATATGAAGGATGGGGCTGAAATAAGATGGATATCGGGAGATGGTGAAGGAGAAGATGAAAGTTACACGATTGTGTTAAAGAAATCAGTAGAGTAAGTCACATACTCTGCTTTGGTTGAGCGTATTTGCAGAAAGATAAAAATAGATGAATATAAGACTGAAGTGAAAATTAGTTACTTTCCAATGGTATTGTGTTCGAAAAAGCCATCATATATCTGGAATGATGAAGACGTTTTTGGTTATCTACTGCAAGTAAATCATGAGAAGTGTAGAAGTGTTCTACATGTGGAGTTCAACAAAATGGATGAAGAAGATGATGATGAAGCTGAGGATGATGAAGCTGATGTCTATGTCGGTGTATCCGATAGAGAGGCTACTAATAGAAGGCTGATGTTATAGAGGTTGGTGATGAAGATTGTACTAAGAATTTGCAACTGATAATGAAGGTACTAGTGGGGTGCTCACATTTTGCGAAGACATTGAGATGAATGAGAATGTCACCGAAAGAGATGAACTTGTGTTTGAAGATACCTAAGCAAGACCATCAGTTCAAGTAACACCAATTGTCTATAAGGAACGGGATGATGGTATGGATTTGGTTTTAGGTCAGGAATTTAGAACCAAGGAGGCAGCAAAAGTTCTTATTCAGACGGCTTCACATCTGAATTGTTTTGTGTATGATGTAATGAAGTCGGATACTAAGAGATATGTGATAAATGCCGAGAATTCAAAGAAGGCTGCAATTGGTTTGTGTGTGTTGCAAAGTTAGTGAATTCAAATCTTTGGACGGTTAGAAGTTACATCAAGCAGCATAGATGGTATGTTGTTATTACAAGAACACTGTCTAATAGAAGGAGTGGCACACAACAAATCGTTGTATTTGTTGTGGCTCAAGATTATCCTGGTAATTTTGACACACCAGCTCCTAACGCTTTTGATCGATTTGGTTCATCACAAGGTTGATGTGGATGTATCATACACAACGGCATTGAGACGAAAAGACTAGCTGCTAATAAAGTGTGAGGAAGTCCAGAAGAGAGTTTTACTTTATTAAATTGTTATATGCACATGCTGAAGCAGATGAATCTTGGCACAGTAGCTCGTGCGGTTGTCGATGAGGCCAAAATATTTAAGTATATATTTTTTTCTTTGGGAGCTAGCATAGAAGGATTCATCGCGATGAGGAAAGTCCTCATTGTGGATCCAACACACCTGAAGAATCTTTATGGTGGAGTTCTATTTGTTATGACTGCTTAGGATCTCAATCATCTCCACTATTCAATTGAATTTGATATTGCAGATGGTGAGAAATATGATAGCTGGATATGGTTTATGGAACAATTGAAATCAGTGATATTTCATGTCCCTGGATTGGTGTTTCTTTAAGATAGAAACAAAAGCTTGATCAAGGCAGTAGGTCAAGTGTTCCCTCAGGCCGCTCATGGGTATTGTATATGGCATTTGTATCAGAATGTTAAAGGATACGTCCGCAACAACAGAGATACTTGTGCATTTAAGTTTAGAGAGTGTGCACACGCTTATATAGAGGCTGAGTTCTTGTGCCTTTCTGATGCTTTTCACAGGAAGTAACCTAGTGCAGCGGAGTATCTTGACAAAAGTGTTGAAGAGAGGAAATGGGCCAGATGTTACTTTGAGGAGATAAGTATAATGTTGACACCACCAATTCAGTGAAATCTTTTAATGGTGTAATTAAGGACGCGAGAAAGTACACCTTATTACCAATGATCGATGTCATCATTGGGAAAATAGCTGAATGGTTTAACAAACATAGGAAGGAGGCAGCTAAAATACCACCCGCAATAAAGCTTATGCCTATTGTGGAAATCGAAATGTCTAAAAGATGTGTTGATGCAGGGTTTCTTTTGGTTGACGAGTTAAACAGCTTCCATCTTGAGTACAGTGTCTCAGGAAGTGACGAGAAATGTGATATTGGTTATATGGCTATGATGACTTGTAGCTGTGAGCAATTGTTAAAGACAAATACCCATGTGTGCATGCAGTAGCTGCTGCCACATTCATGACTGAAAAAACGGGAAAGGAATTCCACCTATCTAAGTATCGTTCTAAGTACTATTTGGTGGAGCAATGGGCTTTGCCTTATCACATGACAATATACCATGTTCCTCATATGTCTGATTGGGTTATGCCTAGGGTGCACGATTAGCATCACTCTTCCTTGGTATGCCCCTCTTCTTAGGTGCACCATTAGCATCACTCTTCCTTGGTCTGTCCCTCTTCTTAGGTGCACCATTAGTTGGTGTGACTTTTTAGATGTTTTCTTCTTCCTTGGTTTTCCATACATCATTATCTTCTGCTTTCACCTATGCTTGATCCCAGGCCTCGTTGCTTCCTTGGTCCCATCCATCTTCTCCTCATTACTCCCATTCATCCTCTCCTCATTGTTCTTGTAAACAACCATTACCCAGCTTTGCTTTTCTTCCTCACTATTATTTTAAGCCTCTTCTTCAACAACTTCCCCAACCTCTTCCTCAACAACTTCTCCAGCCTCTTCCTTAACAATTTCCCCAGCCTCTTCCTCAACAGCTTCCTTTTTTCTTCTCTTCTTCAACAACTTTCTTACTGGTTTTTCCTCTGTTTCCACAACTTTCTCTTCTTCCACAACTTTCTCACTGATTTTGCCCTCTGTTTACACAGCTTTCTCTTCTTCCACGACTTCCTTACTGTTTTTTCTTCTGTTTCCAAAGTATTCTCCTCACCTTTTTCAGGTTTTTCATCCATAGTTTTCGCAGCTTTCTTTGCTTCCACCGCTGGTGGCGTTATCCACCTCTGTGGATTATCAACATTTGTCTTTCTGGCTGCCAGCATATCACTTGGTGGTGTAAGTACTAGTTTCCTCGCGGCCATTGCATTAGTCCTACCACGTGGTGGTGTAGGAGTTCCATCGTTTCTATTCGCCTTAGTCCCACCACGTGGTGGTGTAGGAGTTCCATCGATTCTATCCATCCTATCCTCGGGCTCTTTCTCAGCCTCTTTCTTTAGTTTCTCAGCATCCTCAAGTTCTTCTCCAACCTCTTTCCCTTCATTGTTCTTTGCCTCAACCCGACCTTCATTGATCTCTGCCTCAACCCGAACCTCATTGATCTCTGCCTCTTTCCCTTTAGCCTCAGTTTCCTTCACATTTTCTTCAACTTTCTCATCAACCTCTTTCTTCTTCTCCACATCTTCATCATTGTTAGATTCTAAAATAATTCTCCTCCATGCTTCATCCGCCTCTACTCTGCTCCTCTCAGCCTCTTGCTCAATATTGTCACTGCTTTCATTCTCTTGATCGGCCCCAACCTAGTCCTCAACATTCTTACCATGTTCTTCAGCCTCAACATTCTCACTATTTTGTTTCCTTGCTTCAGCATTCTCTTTATCCTTCCCTTCAGCTCTACCTATTATCCCATTGTCCATAATCGATATATATTCACCATAATTGTTCTCCTCATTTCCCTTGCTCTCAATAGAAGTTAACCTTTCTTCTATTTGCTTAGCCCTTCTTCTAAAAAGTCACTGGTTCTTCTCAAGTTCACTCATCCTCAAGTCCATAGTTTCCATCTGTCTCCATCGTTGATTTAAGTCCAGAAAATCCTTCTCCCATGGAAGCCAAAATTCTCTCTTCCACACCTTTCAAACTCAACTCCAAACCAGAATTAGAAGATGATCGTTCTATAGACATCACCTTTTCTTTGTCTTTCTTCCTTGTAAACACTCGTGCAGCAACATCTAACTCATATAGTTCTTTCCAAAAAAAATTCTTTTACTTCACATTTAGCCAGTGGTTCCAACTCTCACTTATGTTGCCCTCATGATAATACTCTGGCTCCCCATCAATGATACAAGCCAGCATAGTAATGAAAGGTGGGACAGGCTCATTAAAGGTTGGCAGAAGAAGAGGGACGAACTTAACACTCATGCCAAGAAGCAGGATACACTAGAGATTGAGATGGAATCTATGATGAGATATATACTAGAGGATGATGGACATGATGGATTTGGAGGGCCAAGAAGAGCAGATGAAGCTGATATTAGTGATCCGACCTCAGCATAGATCGACACTAAGACCTCAACATCGATCAACACCATGACCTCAGCATCGACCAACACCACCACCTCAGCATCGATCGACAAAGAATCCTATTGTCGATCGACATCTATCGAAACCCCTGAATGAAAGAGCTGTCCTCAAGACATCGCAGACTCAACACTGAGGTTTGATCAGTCGATTATAGAGGATTTCCTGGAGCTAGAGGATGAGAAACAACCTTAAAATTTGGGCCAGGACTTGGAGATGAAGCTTGATGACAATCAGCACACTTCGGGTAAAGATCTGAAGACTTCACCAAAGGCTAACATTGATCGACATCCGCCGGATGCTATCGATCGACACCACCCACTCGAGATCGATCCGCGCCCACCGTTGGATGAACTACCATGATATACAGTTGAGCTGGAACCGGCTGAGGAAAGATTGCACAAGTCTGAGACCTCACATCTTGCTGTCCCTAAACATCAGAGATCACTATATGCACAAAAGAAGCTGATGGTTTTCACAAAAGAGTGAAGAGGATACATGATCCTGTGAAGATTGTGGCTCAATGCATTGTTTTGAGGTTGAATTTCCTATTCCACCAGATGGAAGTGTGCATATGGATCCGTACATTGAGGTCTTCCATGATTCTCCCCATACAGTTGTTTTTCAGAGAATATTGAGGTATGAGGTGACTTTGACCAAGGACCATCAGTCGCATCATCGATCGACACCACCATTGGTGAATCGATTGACGCCACTATTGGAGCATCGATTGAAATCAACATTATAGTGTCGATCGACAGCCATCGCGTATCAGAGCAGAATGAGTTGGACGTATGTCAAAATATTTTTTTTTAGGTAATCACATGAGATCAGACAAGTCAGGGGATAGAATAGCAGAAGGAAAGGGAGGAATTGGAATAAGAGAAAAAGGACCAGCGGTCCATAGTTTTCATTCATTCCCCCATTTTTCAGATGGTGTTAGGAAATACAAAGTGCGCAGCAGATGCTTCTCACAGTCGTTTGCAATTCTTCGAGTACTCCTTATTACTGAGATGATAGACAAAGGAGAAGAGTCTATGGAGGCTTTCACGAAAAGTGTGACAAAGCTGAAGATATTGGACATCGGTAATTGTTTTGGAGTAAGTTCTCAATCTCATCTGGACTGAATAAGAGTTTCAAAACGTCAAGCTAAAGTCTATAACCAAGCGGTGAGTGGGAGGCAACCCATTGTTTAGTAAGCTATAAATTTTGTTACTTTCATTTATTACTAATTTTTCGTTTTTGCTTTATTTCAATTTAAAAAAAAAATATCCAAGCAAGATAGTATACACATAGCATCGACTGACACCTGATCAATGTGGATTGACAGAGCAAATCGAGCATCGATCGATCGCCACTTAAATGTGTCGATCAACGGTCACCATCAGCAAGCAAGTATATTGTTTTGCCTTGTTAAATTTTGTACTTATGATTTATTTATCCTAACCAAACCAAGACCGGATAACACTAGGGACAATGTTATTTAAGTCTGGGAAGGTTCGATGATGCTATTTATTGTTTTGAGCTTTTATTTGCTAAATCTATATAAATTTTTCAAAAATTTTGTTGAGACAAGAAGAGGATTATGATCAGATTTATATTTTTACTTGTTCACTAACCACTCTATAGCACAATTCTTAGACGTGTTGCTTGCAGAGAGTACTAAAGATACCTAAATGGATCTGCATGCCACTATATCACACTTGCTTAGAAAGTTTGAAGAAACCAAAGCTAACATCCAACCTTATACTGACTTATTTGCTTGCTTTAGGATCGGATTCCTCTTGCAGGTCTGGAAAGTAAAATTATGTGTGCTTATGATTCCCTTCTCTCTCTCTCTCTTCAGGATATATAAGATAAAATATTGAGATGATTTTCTAAGATGCAGAGGGTAAGTTCATTACCGATGACCCCACTATTTTAATTCAAAGGAATTATCACACATTGTTAGAAGCAAGGGGGTAGGTACATTACCGATGACCCCACTATTCGCCTACAACTATTCCCAAAAGAAAAAAAGGAATCAAAAATAAGATGGCAAGATGGACCGTATCAACATCATTTTCTATTGAGTTTAAGATAAAATAAATCAGAGAGAAGAGAGAAGAAAAGGATCAGAGAAGACTACTACATGTGTGTTCAGAATACCTGCAAGGATAAGTGTCCATGTGTTCTTTGATCGATATTTCCAAGGTAAAACTTGCACTTTTATTTTATGCAAGAAATGAGGTTAGTAGAGGGGTGAGTAAGACTAGTATTTGCTTAAGTTGCTGGTATAATGGATTTGGTTGCTATACTAGGATAAGGTATATATATTGTCTCTAAATTTGGCATTTATTTGATGTGGTTGCAACATAGTAGAGGTGGTAAGGATAAGTTAGAGATATTGTGAGTCCCTATGTTTTCAAACTTTCTTCAGATTGTGATATTCTTTGCTTGAGGATAAGCAATAGGATAAGTCTAGGGGAGCTAATATACCATGAATTTTACCACTTTTAGGCCATGGTATATGTGACTTTTAGAATCTATAAAATAGTTTTGGTGTATTTTTAGAGTGTTTTCAGGTTCAGGTATGTTCTGGAGAACTTTTGTGATTCTGGAGCTTTTTGAGATGTAGAACTGTGCAGACGCGTCCAATGTTTAGCTAATTATGGAGATCTTCCAACCGTTAGATTACACCCATATTTTGACACAAGATAGATATTTGAGTTAACCTTTCAATGCCACCAGTTTGAGGTCAATTGTCAACATGTAGAAGAAGTTATGCCCGTTTTACTGAAGAGTGGTCAGTCTGCCTCGCGAGAGGGTGCTATCGAGAAGATGAATGAGTGTCGATCGATGACGCAGCCTTAGTATCGATCGACAATGATGCAAGCACGCAGGCCGAGTATATTTTAAGACCGACTTAAGCCAAGAAGCTACCATAAATTACCATAATACCCATGGACGACCTAAAATCCTATTTATGTGTTTTCTAAGCCATTGTTGACGGCTACGCTTAACAAGCTTTATTCTATTAATTGTTCTTAGTTATGAGAGAAAATAGGAACTTCTTCAGAGTCCTCTTGGAACTCCTTTGGTTTCTATATTTATTCTATTGCAATTTCATATCTATTCAGAGTCCTCTTGGAACTTCTCCAGGTACTTACCACTATACTATAACAAGCTTGGATTTTTAAACTTTTTATTTACCAGTGTAAAAACTAATAAGAGATCTAATAACCCCAAGTACTTGTTGTTAGATCCCCGACAAGATTGATGGTTTAAACTCAAATCTATGTTCACTAAGTTATAGATTCGATATCCTATGACCCGGGTTCGATCCCTGGCAACGGTGACAAATTTGATGTGCTCAAATTACCCCAAGAGAAACTCTCTCAAATAAGAGATCAGTTGCAGTACTTAAGGATCGTATCCACATAGAATCGATATCTCACACAATAAACTTGAGTTTCAGACTACGTTAGGTCAGATAATATATAGAGAAACAAGTAAAGAAAGGAGTTTATTGTTTGATGGAAGGATGGGTGCTAGACTTAGGGTTTTGGGAAAGTGGACTATAGAGGATAGAAGCTAAGGGTATCAATCCTAGAACTCAATATCTAATGTAAAATACGACCAGCTCTCGTTGTGAGTCTAATCTATTGACTAAGTCCTTGTTCCGACTCTCGTATGTGAACTTGGAATGACCATTGATCGATGCTATTACACAAGCGTTGATCGATGGTTGCTTAAGTCAAACATTACGACCTAATTTGATATGTTCAATAAATAATTAAACCAGCTCTCGCATGTATCTAACAACCTAGCTCAGCAGGATTCAAGTCAGGTAATAAACCATGCTCTCGTGTGCGCCTATTTATCCTATGGTCAGGTTTCTAGTTAATTAATCTAGAAACAAGCAATAAGAAAAATCTTGTGAAGGATACAATAAACATCCTAGCAATTATATTGTTTGGCTAAGCCCTCAAAATCCTAGAAAACTTAAACATAGCAGGTAGATCTACTCATACATGATAGTTGTCACATAAAACCATAGATGAATAGATATGAAATTGCAGTAGAATAAATATAAAAACCAAAGGAATTCCAATAGGACTCTGAAGGAGTTCCTCTCTTCTCTACTAACTAAGAACAATGAATATAATAAAGCTTGTTAAGCATAGCCGTCAACAATGGCTTAGAAACACACATAAATAGGATTTTAGGTCTTCCATGGGTATTTTGGTAACTTGTGGTAGCTTATGGGCTTAAGTACGTCTTCAAATATACTCGTCCTTGTTCTTGCATCACCGTCAATCTACACTAAGGCTGCTCCGTCGATTGACTCTCAATCATCTTCTCGACAGCTTCCTCTTGCGAGGCAGACTGACCACTCTTCAGTAAAACAGGCATAACTTCTTCTAAAGAATTCTGATTGACCTAAAACCGGTGGCATTGGAAAGCTAACTCAAATCTATATCTTTTTCAAAATATGGGTGCAATCTAACGGTG
This sequence comes from Moricandia arvensis, assembly GCA_905132765.1. NCBI lineage: Eukaryota > Viridiplantae > Streptophyta > Magnoliopsida > Brassicales > Brassicaceae > Moricandia > Moricandia arvensis. Next base: position 7,523 of record CAJHQP010007507.1, on the reverse strand, counting down.
TAAAGGTATCCATCCATAGCTCAGCATCTGACGCATCTGCACAGTTCTGCATCTTAAAAACTCCAAAATCACCAAAGTTCTCCAGAACGTACATGAACCTTAAAACACTTTAAAAAATACACCAAAATGATTTTATAGATTATGAAACTCACATATACCATGGCCTAAAAGTGGTAAAATCCATGGTATAATCAGTGGTAGTCAATGGCGAGGTTGTAATCTGCCCATAGCTCCATCCACGTTCACTGTCGTAGGTTCAAATCCCCTTGGGTAAAGACGTGTTTCAAACTCTTATGGTCCGTAAAGACTTGCACCTTCTCCCATACAAGTATAAGCGCCAGATCTTAAGGGAAAATACCATTACCACTTCCAGATCGTGCGTAAGGTAATTGGCTTCGTGTTTCCACAGCTGTTTGGACGCATAGGCCATGACCCTCCCATCTTGCATTAACATGCATCCCACTCTTACCCATGATGCATCAGTTTAAACAGTAAAGGGTACTCCTGGCTTTGGTAGGACTAGCACCGGGGTTTCGGTCAATGCCTCCTTCAGTTGTCTGAACCCTCTCTCACATGCCTTTGTCCACTCAAACTTAACTTCCCTACCGGTGAGTCGGGTGAGTGGTTTCGCTGCACTAGCAAATCCTTGAACGAACTTAGGATAATACCCTACTAACACTAGGAAGCTGCAAATTTTGGTTGCGTTGCTCGGTGTTGGCCATTTTGTAATGGACTCTATCTTCTCTAGGTCCATTGACACACCTGCTTCCGTGATTATATGGCCAAGGAATTCAATCTTCCTCTGCCAAAAGCTGCACTTACTAAGTTTGGCGTACAACCCTTGTTCCCTTAACTTCTCTAGTATTATGTGCAAGTGGTGGTCGTGGTCCTCCCAGTTCTTGGATTAGATAAGGATGTCATTGATAAATACGATCACACACTGGTCCACATATTCGCTAAACACATCGTTCATTAGTCCCATAAATGCTGCATGTGTTTTGGTCAGCCCAAAGGGCATCACCACAAACTCGTAATGAACGTAACGGTGCGGAATGACGTTTTATGGATGTCTCCTTTGTATATCAGGATCTGGTGATAACCTAAGCCGAGATCAATCTTAGAAAACCATTTGGGTCCTTATATTTGGTCGAGAACTTCATCTATGTGTGGCAATAGGTACTTGTTCTTGACGGTTACTTTATTCAGGCCCCGGTAATCAATGCACAGTCGTAGGCTCCCATCTTTCTTCTTTACGAATAACACCGGCGCACCCCATGACGAGCTGCTCGGACGGATGAATTCCTATTCTACTTCGTCCTCGAACTGCTTCTTGAGTTCGGCCATCTCTACGGGGATTAGTCAGTAAGCAGCTTTTGAGACGGCGGCCATCCCCGGCTCTGGTTCGATCGTGAACGCATTGTTTCGACTAAGCGGGGGTCCACGCAATGGCTCAAACACATCTGCATACTCGGCGGCTACGAGGATACTCCTTAGGTCGGGCACCCTCGTCTCCCCCCGCTTATTTCTATGGTTGCTAGGTAGGCATCGCCGCATTTCCCTATTATTCCCTTTGCATGTGTCATCGACACGATGGTCACTCATGTTTGGGTCCTCATCCCATTAAATACGACTCGGTCGTCTTCCCGAGGAATTCGGATGCAAGCCTTGGAGCAGTCAACCACCACTCTGTGTTGTGATAGCCAGTCCATTCCCAGCATTACTTCGTACCGCTCTAATTTCAACTCCATCAAGTCCCTAGGTTGGTTCACACTGGTCGGGATCACGGGTACTCGCACATAAACCCTTTTTCTACTATCCTTTCCTCTCTTGCGGTCTCGCCTCCCATCATCCTAGTGCTAAAAACTCCTTTCAAGGTGCAGATACGAGTAAGTCTAGGACTCACAAAACTATGTGTCGCCCTAGTGTTGAAAAGAGTGTGTGCTGCCACTCCTCCGATCGTGACAAATCCTACATATTTACTAGCGCTAAGCTACTAGACTCTTACAGGACATACTTTCATGCAGGAGATAAAGAAGAATCAAGCAATACACACCCACTATCGGTTCATCCCCGTTAGGGTTCCTGGCTACGTACACGCGCGGTCCCCTAGCTTTTCCTCGAGGTTGATGCGGTTGTGCTCTTGCTGAATTTCCAGCTAGTGGCGCCCTGCAATACCGGGCTATGTGTCTTTCTTGTCCGCAGCGATGATATCCTCTGGGGAGTCCCCTAGGTCAACCTTGTCCTGCATTTGAGAAAATTTTCAAATATGGCCTGCATGTCCACATGTGAAGCACAGTACTAGCCGACACTTTCCTGGGTGGAATTGTCCACACTTTCCGCATGGAACCATTGCTGGGACGATCTTATTGGCGGTACCCGCATCCCGGGTCCGTTTAGTGCCCTGGTTTTGGGACAACTGGTTCTGGCGACGCTCTACTTCCAGTCCAGCCTCTTGTTCTACCGCTTTCTCAGTCAGGTCATGGACGTCGCCGTAGTCCCGCACGTTACAGCTAATCCTCAGCTCTATTCTCGTCCCTCTAACAAATTGATGTACCAGCTTTGTCACTCAAGTAGTGACCTGCAAACCTCCTTTGGCGATTGAAGTAATCCACATACTCTCTCACGGTCCTCGTTCCTTGACAAATGTCTTGAAATTTACCATCCATCTGCTCAACAACCTCTAAGGTAAAATACTCCCCGATGAAGGCACCCAGGAAGTCATTCCAGGTCAGCTCTTGTAACCCTGGGCCCTTTCTTCCATGCCTCCCACCAAACGAGGGCTTCGTCCTTGAGGTGATGGACTGCTAGGGCCTTGCGAATCTGTGGCGGGAACCGGGCTGAGACAAATTTCCTCTCAAGTTGTCGCTTCCAGTTATCAGCAGCAATCACATCGGCTTTTCTATTAAAAACCCCATCAGCATGTCCCTAATATGCCTAATCATGTCCCAGTACTTGGGTCCTTGGCTGTGTGCTAGTGCAGGCGGCGCTAGTGGTAGTGGGGGGGGGGGGTTCCTACCGACTCCCAGGGGTAGTGGCACAGCCTCGACTTCTGTCGCGGCATCACCATTGGGAAATTGTTCACAGTAGGTTTCTCAGTACCTCCGTAACTCTTCCAAGAGGCTGCATTCACCGCCTCCGGTCCCCCCGCGGGTGCTCCGACTACGGGGTTCCCATTTTTAGGTGAAGCTACACTTTGGCATTCTGCCTCGCTGGAGGCCTAGGACTCGTATCTGGCAGCGCGTCATGCTGCTCTCTGGGCAGTCGTGGTTGTTTGTGCGGCTCTAGCGTTCTTGGGCAGCATCCTGTGGCAAACAAAGGAGGTATTAATCTCTAATCACTTTGGGTTTTTTACCTTGCCGAGTAAGCTAGGAGTTTCGGTCGGAGTGGTGCATCTATACTTATTCCTGTAAAACGCCCCTTCCCTTTGCAAAATATTTTGAAGCTCATTAGAAACCCGAGTACAAACATTCCTGACCTCTAATAACCCACCCCATACAGCACCGGATGAGTTTAACCCCCGCTCTAATACCAATTGTAAAAACCTTGTCCCTAGGATCTTACTTATAATATCAACCATTTCACTTTTTGTCCAGAAACCTTTATTAAGAACCAAATAGTCTTACATAAACTGAAACAAATGTAAAAGCCGAAAAATACCGAACGGAAGTCTTAAAGGAAAAAGTGATAAAAGTTCAGAAAGATTAAGAAAACCCCGAAACACTTGCCCCATATGAACTCCGACTCATGCTCCCTCCCAGCCATACCTGAAAGGAAAGGAGTGAGTATTGTTTACTCAGTGAGGGCGGGTTCCAGGAACCCACGAACTCAGCTCGGGAAAGGTAATCAATCAACACAATCATAACTTAATAATATCTATTATGCAGCAAACAACCTCGAGGTAAGGACCTATGACCCGCTCAAGGACGTCCCACCTCTTGTCTGTATATCCCAAAAGGTCTTATGTGAACCACGGCCACCCAGCTTCCTAAATGGCTATCCAAGTTGCAGCATCGTTGGCCCCTTCCAACACCGTCTGCCACCCCGGTCCTAATAGCCATAATTATGCCCCGACTCGGCATTGACTCGATCTTACGACGCCCTTTCATATTTTATATCCCGCATTTCGCGGTCACCGTCCGTTCACGGTCTTATTCACATAACTCATCACATCTCTATCTAGACACTACCCGTTCTTGGTGTCACAAAAAATACATCATTCACATTACTCATTCACATTGTCATTCTCATTCTTATTCTCATTCTCATTCTCATTCCCATTCTCATCCTCATTCACTTTCTTATTCTCATTCTCATTTTCATTCTCATTACTTTTAATACTAGTTCGACATCAACGTAACATGTCTAGGTGCTTTCATCACATCACACATATCACACATCTCAAGCAACCTAGATCTAGAATATGTCACATCATTCAAACACATAAAACCTAGATCCGATTAACAAACGACTAGCGTCCTGACTCGGGGCTCGGGTTCAACGGCTAGGGCTTCGCGCACAGGGGTTAGTGGCTGCCTGCAACGGAGGTGAGCGGCCGGTGGTGGTTGTCGGCAGCGTAGGATGGTCGGCACGGCAAGAGGCGAGGGCAGGGATGTGCTAGGGCAGGACTTTGCTTGTGGTCGCTATTGTGTGTTCAACCTAAGGGGGCTGCCCCTTATATAGGAAATGGGAGGGGTTTTTGTCTATGGTTTCCTCTTCTTGGACCTCTTGCTTCCAGCAAATGAGTTTCATTTTGCGTCGGGCCAAAGATGTTACACCTAAATCTAATCGTTCTTTTTATGGTATATGCATGTTCATCTTGGATATGTTCCTCATGTGCCATGTGTCCTTTGATCGATGCTCCCAAGGTAAAACCTGCACTTTTATTTTATGCAAGAAATGAGGTTAGTAGAGGGGTGAGTCAAGCTAGCATTTGCTAAATTGTTGGTATAATGGATTTGGATGCTATGCTAGGATAAGGTATAGAAAGTTTCTCTAAGACTGAAATTTGTTTGATGTGGTTGCAACATAGTAAAGGTGATAATGATAAGCTAGAGATTTTGTGAGTCTCTATTTTTCAAACCTCTTCCACAGGTGTACCTTTGGTTCGCTTGAGGACAAGCAAAAGGTTAAGTCTTAGGAGTTGATAGGTCCCAGTATTTACCACTTTTAAACTCTGTTATAGACTCTATTTGGAATCTATTATATGTGTCTAGTAAGTGTTTTAAATTTTTTTGAGATTCATGTACATTTTGGAGCATTGAAGAGATTATGAGGCTCTATGGAAGAGCTTAGAGAGAGGACCCCGTAACTGGTCAAATCCAACAAAGTACGACTCTAGACTGAGTATTGCGTCGATCGACAAATATAAGGTCGGTGCGAAGAAGCCCAACTCACAAAGTAGCCAACTTGAAGCCCAAGTCAAAAAATACAAGTTTGCCCTTGGACGTGTTTTACCTAGTTTATATGGTCTTTGCTAGTGTTTTATTAGGAGGACGACTTTTTGCAAACTTTCATATTTTTCATAACAAACATAGTAGTTTAAGGTTTTTGGGAAGAATATCAAGACTTCTTCAAAATTTGTATTGGAACCCACTTTATATCCCTATTCTTTAGTTATGCATTATTTCATGTTTATGATTATGTTCTCTTTAGCTATGTCTGAGCAGATCTAATGTTAGATTTAGGGTTTATTAACGGTACTGATGGATTATCCAAACAATATAATTGTGAAAGCGTGCGGGTTAACATTTATGTTCTTAATAAAGCAATCTCTCAAATTAACCCTACTCTTGCCAGGAGAGGTTAAATTGCAGTACTTAGAGATCGTATCCACAGAGAGCGAGGGCACACAATAGATTTATATAACCCTAATGGTTAATCTAGGCAAACTTTAAATAATGTTTTTGGTTGTAAGTCTATCATGAATAGAAAATTATCTAAAATACTAAAGCGAATGCAAATAAGAAAAAGGGGTAGAAATAGGGTTTCAGACAAGTAAATTATAATGGATAGGATGCATAGATTATTAATATGTGAGAACAATAAATGTTAACTAGTCTGACCCCCTATTGTCCCAACTCTTGTATGCGGACAGAGAAGTGCACCGTTGATCGATGGCTAAGGCATGATGTCGATCGAGGCTAATCAGACAGGAAGTTCGTCCACTATACTAATTAAACCAGCTCTCGCATGCATCTAACAACCCAGCTCAATGAAATCAATTCTGGAACGGGACCTACTGTCGTAGTTGTCCATGTTCTAAGTTCAGGTTCCTAGTTAGCTACTCTAGAACGTAAGCATTAAACACAATTCCAAATATTGATACTACTTCATCCTAACAATCCTATTTTGGGGCTAATTCACCAATATCATTATGAACCCTAAATCTAACAGGTGAATTACAAAGAAATGATCAAGAAAACATAATGAACTGAATAATATAATGCATAGAAAATTGAATGGGGTTCCAATACAGATCTCTAAACGAGTTCAGATCTTCTCCCCTAAACTACTAAAAACTCAATGCAAGAAAACTAAAAGTTGTAAAATAAAATGTGATGTACTACCTAAACAAGTGACAGAACCATATAAACTAGATCAAAACTCGTCCAGGGGTAATCTCGTAATACGTCTTGACCTAGGCTTGAAGTCTGCCAATGTTCTGCGAGTGGGCCGTCGATCGATAGTCATGCTTGAATTCTACTCGTACTTAGTTGAATGTGAACAGCTACTTGATATCTCTTTTGGATACTCTAACAAGCTCCATGATCTTCATAATGCTCCAAAATGTACCTAAACCTGTAAAGACTCTAAAACAAAGTCCATACACACATAATAGACTCCAAATAAAGTCCAAATGATGGTCTAAAACTGGTAAATAACAAGGTATATTATCTTCCCCAAATTTAACATTTTGTTTGTCCTCAAGTAAAACAAAGGTAGCCTTTGAAAGGGGTTTGAAAAGGGGGGAATCACATAATGTATAAGTATAACTATCATCCCTACTATATCCCAACCACATCAAATAATGTTAATCAAATAGAAAGTCTATATGCTCTATCCTAGTATAGCAACCAAATCCATTTTTGTCATTAACTCAACAAATACTAAATTGATTCACTCCTCTACTGATCTCATTTCTTTGCATAAAATAAAATACAGGCTTTATCATGGGAGTATCGATCAAAGGACACATGGACTCACCTCCTCCAAATCTGCATACACATGTATAAAGTCATTCATGATCCTTTTCTTCCCTCTTTTCTCTCTTCTCTGGATCTTTTTAGATCTCAAACTCAACAGACAATGATGCAAATACAGTCCATCTTTCAATCTCATTTTCGATTTCTACTTTCTTTCTTCTTTCTTCTTTTGGGAAAAGTTGTAGGCGAATAGTGGGGTCATCGGTAATTTACCTACCCCTCGCTTCCAACAATGTGTGATCATTCCTTTGAGTTAGAATAATGGGATCATCGGTAATGTACCTACCCCTCTGCATCTGAGGAAATCATCTCAATTTTTTC
>CAJHQP010007506.1:0-31928 GCA_905132765.1 Moricandia arvensis | reverse complement strand
TTGAGGCGGCGAGGAGAGCGATAGAGGATCACTGTCTTGGAAGAGATCAACCGAGTCATCATCGCCGACGACACCAAAGTGATCGACGGAAATCTCTCCCTCCGATTTCCAGAACTCAATCCTCGGCAAAACCATCGTCCTCTGCTCGTCGGAAGGGCAAAAACCTCTGGCTCGAGCTAGATTCTCCGCCTTCCCTCTTTCAATTCGGCTAAATTTTAAAAGATTTTAGGGTTTCACTTTCCTGTTTTCATAGTTAAAGTCTCGACCTTTTTGAATTTGATCGCATAAAGTGTTAAGGCTTTATTGGTTTTGTTGATGGGTTCCTTCAGGTATGGCTGGTGCTATCTATATCAAAGGCGTTGCAGTTACTAAATATAAAAAGGTGAAGCTTTGCTTTATATATGTTGTCTAGTTCCTATGAATAAGATTGATATGTATGTATGTGCATTGTTATGTAGGTCTGCTGTTAAGGAATCAGACGAGTGGCATCTAAGTACTTCAAAGTTCTTTGTCGAGGTTTGAAGAAATTAGTTACTGAGCTAATGATGATGATGTGTTCACTACTTGCTTTTAGTCATGATCTTGAATCCTAATTTTATAGTTTTACAGCTTGGATGATGTGTTAGAGCTTTCATTTTACTGACAAGAGGAGATTTGCCAAAGTTAGACTTTTGGGATAATGTATACATGCATATTTACCTCTTATCTTCTTGCTTCTGTATAACAGCTTGATCTTGTGGTTGCTTAGTGTTGATGTTTGTGCTATTGCAGCCGTTTCTGTGCGTCCAATTCAGAGCTTGGTCCTGATGCGTTGTTGGAGCCTTTTACAGTCGATGAATTTGACAGAGCTTAGCTAAAAAGAAATATAACCATCCAAACCTCTCCTGCTCTGAGTCAGGTTTCAGAGGTTTGTTTCATTGTTTTCTCGTCACTTTCCTCTTGGGATTCTATGTATTATTCAGCTCTTTCTTTTCCCTTGCTATATCACCAAACAACATTGGAATTTCGATACTTGACACAACAAAGCCTGCAATAACTTGAAATGTTCTTCTGTTTCTTGGCAGAGTTTGCATTGAGGGTTTTCCTCTTCTTTTGCAGGTTTCATTTCAGGTATTGGGAACTGGATCGCTGATGAAGTGCTGCTACCAGTAAGTTGTGCTTTAAGCTATTAAAATAACTCGAGATCAAATGATTCATCTATGTAACCACTCATTTGATTCACAAAGTATTCACTTTTCTTTGGAATTTTGTACATTTTTACGACTCAATTAACATGTTGTAGGATTAATGCTGGCTTGTCTTTCTCATTCACAGGCCAGAATCCACCCATTGCAGACTGCTTCTAGCCTCTCCAAAGAGCAATGTGGAGCCTTGCATACATCCATTAAAGAGGTAAGACACTTATACCATTACCTACAAACATGGGAATAACAGAAACGATCTGTTAACTTGCATATGATGCATTGTGTATTTGGCATCTAGAGAGAAAACCACAAAAAAAAAACACATGTGTAGGTCATTCTACATGCGGTTCAAGTCAATGCTGATAGCAAAGAGTTTCCTGTTGAATGGTTATTTCATTTTCGGTGGGGGAAAAAACCTGGGAATGTTAATGGTAAGATTTTTCCATCCATCTATGCATAGTTTTGATGAAGAGCCAAACTGGGTTTTTGCAGGTGATAGAAAAAAGCTGTGGAAGTTGATGCAGACAGTAGTCAGTTTCCTAGTAACTGGATTTTCCATGCTAGGGAAGAGAAGCCTGGAAAGGCTTTTGTTGATGGTCTGAATCTCAGATTCACACTCACAACTTGATATCTACTTGAAACAGTTCATTAAAATGTCTAACAATTGCTTAGGTTGATAATGGGCTTACATGTCATGACAGTGATTTTGTGATGTGATTGGTAATGAGGTCTGTTTTTGCTTATTGCAGGAAGAAGATTGATTTCATCACTGCTGGTGGAAGGGTAAGTCTATCTATGCATTGTTAGGCCACTGTTGGGTGTTTGATTCATGTGGTGCACTGAAGAAACGTTTTGTTTGTTTGTTTGGTTGTTTTTTTCTGTAGACAACAGCTTATGTCCCAGAACTACAGAAACTCTCTGGGAAAGATGCGGAGAAAGCAACCAAGGCTAAACCAGCTAAAAGGGTGCAAAATCAAAAGAAGACGAAGGAGGATGAAGAACAAGAATTGGAGAAAGAAGATGATAATGCTAAACCCGAAGAAAGGACAGAAACCTAATGGTCGTGGTAAGAAGCCTGCATTGAAGAGAAAAACAAAAGATAGTGACGATGAGGACGATGATGCTGATGGTGGAGAAGATGATAGCGACGCTGAAGAGAAAGTTATGAAACCCAGAGGCCGTAGTACGAAGTCTGCGATTAAGAAGAAACCTGAAGAAAAAGCAGGTAACAAGAAGCCAAAGGGAAGGAGAAGTTAGGAGCCCACTGTCTCGAAGATGTTTTTTTTTTTTTGGTAAGGATCTATATTAACTTGTTGGCTTCCATGTTGTGATGAGCTACTAGTGCTAGCTATTTTAGGTGTACTAAGGCGTTGTCCTTTATCTCTGACCTTGTTTAACTTTTGGAAGCTAGAAAAATGATCGGAGGGCAGCAACTACTTTCTCTGGCCTGTAGACAAAAGTTTCAAAATTTAGGAATATTTACAAAAAAAATCAAAGTGAAAAAGAGCAGTATCGTTGTGTATCAACAACATACCAGTCTTCCTGAGGCAAATGTCCAGCACCTTCAATGAGTCTAAGCTTAACATTCTGAGGGTTCTGTTTCTCAAACTCCTCTGCTATAGACTGAGACAGGTACTTATCAGCTATTCCCCAAGCCAGAAGAGTAGGCTTGTCCCAGTTGCCCGATGAAAACCCATTTGCGATCTGACCCAAGGTGTCTCCGAAGTTGATCTTTTTAGCAGTCTCTAGCAAGGCTGATAAATCAGAAACTCAACAATGAGGCATCTCTTAGATAAAACATCTCTGAACCATCATAAGAAACGTACCAAAGCCAGGCCCTCCGCTTGACAAAGTATGGTAGACGATATCACATCAGCTTTCTCATTCTTCAAGACGTACCTATCAAAACATATACAAGGCAAAGACAATATGTCTAAGGTAAGAGAATACAATCCACAATAAAGAAAATGGTTTTAAGTTTGATACATACGGGCTACCTCCTTCAATGAACCGCTCGGCCAAGATAGCATTTTGGCAGGTGAATTCACGCAAAAGAGGGGAATCCTGCATCAGGACACACCAGCAAAAGGTAAAAAGAGTTATGAATATGATGATCAAGGCACGAGGCTGACACAAAGAGCTACTAGCACTTAAGAGTCCAAACCTCTAGTTGCTTAACAATCCAGGAACTGGGGATGAAACAGTTAATGGAGTATTAAGGATGGCGATTTTCTCAATCTTGCTTGGATTGTTCAACGCCCATGTTAAACGCGTAGGAGCCTACAAGGAAACCCTTGGGAGACCACAACAAATGCAAACATAAGTTATACGTAACAGTCTACATATGAAGAATTGAGATCAGTACACACATCCTAACCTGGAACAACGAGAAAGAAAGGAGATTTGATCTCTAGCACGTCCAGCAGTTTATCAAACGCCTCATGGTACTCTTTCTCTGACAGGATTTTGAAAACTTATTAGAAAAACAAATGAACCATGTCTACTGATTAATGGTGATATCTACAAACCTGTGTAATTAAAACCATATCCTGGCTGAGGTTTGGTCACTGAATCCGAATCCTATCCAATCAGGTGCATAGCAGTGAAACCCAGCTCTGACATCTGATCACATTTTTCAGATTCAGACAAGGATACAGCTTTATATTTCAATTAAGTCAAGATTGAATGTAGCACCTCAGACATGACAGTACGGTAACTAAAAGACTTTGAGTTGGAGCTCCGTGAAGAAACACACTGTTCCTCGACGACTCTCTTTTGAATCCTGTCGGAAATAAAACAAGTATGATAAGCAGTGATCATCAAACTCTTCTTGAAGCAAGACATGACAGTACGGTAAGCTTGTTTTGTACCAGTTTCTCTCACAAACCATCTAAGCTTCCCTACTTTGATGGTGGAACCAAACTCTCTTCCTTTATCTTCAGTCCTCTAAAACACAACAATGCACAAAAACACAACTTTAAAGTAAATTTGGTTTCTTGAACAGACACAAGCTGTTGGTCAAGATGTTGGTGTATTGGTGGAACTCACGTAGAGAATCTGGCCGACGTTACCGTCTTCCGCCGGAGACTCTGGCAACTGAATTGCGCTCCGGCTAGACGGATTGTCCGTGACGAAGCCAAATGGGTTGAAAGATGGATCGTCCTCAGGAATATTTCCGCTGCTACCCTTCTCCGACGTCGCTTTGACGACGGACAAGCGGAGTCTAGACGGCGTGGATGTGATTCGAAAGGCGGTGGATTTTGTCGGAGAGAATGAGTGGAGCAGAGGAAGAGGAGAGAGCAGAGACAAAGGCATTTTTTTTTCTTTTTGTTAATTGTCTGCGAGTTAAAAAGCTTGTTTCCTTTATTTATATGTCCGTTACTTGTGAAACGACATCGTTTTCCACAGGGAGGGTAAACTATTCCATTTTTAAAACGTTTGGATCTTTTCTTATATTTAATAAAACTACAGGGGTTTGATTTTTTCGGTGGGAGGAAACGACATCCTTTTCGATGCAACGTGGTGCTTTTCAAATTCAACCAGTGACTGTGAGAAACACTTTTTTCCTTTGTCAACGAACTCCTTTATTTATATGTCTCCCTGGGAACCAAAAAGAAAAAGTAAGTCAAATCTTTCAAATAAATTTTTTTAGGACATCAAAAAAACATGAACAAAATAATTTTTGTTATTTTAAAAATTTTAATATTTTTGTTTTTTAAAATTTAAATTTCACTATCAAAATTCACTCCATAAATTTACAATTTAAGTTTAAATTAGTTAATTTAAATGATATAAATGTATATTTACATTTTTAATAAAGTTTTTTAATTTATCTTTTTTAACCTATTTTAGTGACTTTTTTTTAAAAATCTATCTTATGGTATTAGTCAAAAATTAATTTCAAAATAGTAGATAAATCAAAATCAGGATAAAATCTAGAAATATTTAAGGTTTGTAGTGGTGTAGTAGAAGAAATGTAATTCATTTGCATTTATAATTCTCTTAGACTAAAATTACCATTTAGTTTTTTTTTCTGAAAATGTTTAATAAGAGATCTTCATGCATTTTAATATTTTTTATTTTTCTTTAAAAAGATAATGAATTACATGTGGATCTTAACTACTATATCGTTGGTGTAATTTATCTACTTTTTTACAATAAATGATTTTGTTATAAATAATTTTTTAAATATATAATATATTATATTTAAATTGATTTAACATTTAAAACTGTGATAAATTATTTAATTTATTTGATATGTACTTATTCGATCTGATCTTTATGATCTACTTGCACAACATGAACTGAATTTAATATTCAAAATCTAGATTGTAGAATTGCTTTGATATTCTAAAAAAAATGAAGGGTTTAATTCTCTTTTATCTTTGAATTGACATCATTCAGAGTTCAATAGTTTAATTAGAGAGCTAATTGGAAAAGACTATGTTCATTGTTAAAGGTCATAATTTGAGTAACCGTTGAAATAAACTAATATAACATAGTCATTGCTGATCGTAGTGTGGCTAAGGAGTATCGTTCTCTACTTGATGTTGATGTTTTGCAAGTAGATATATCTGATGCCAAGTCTATTGTATCTGAGACGGGTTGTCTTGAATTCGCTGGTTCTTCCTAAAAGGCTGCTTTCTCCCCTAGCCAGAACCAGAACTAACTAATGGATCCATGTAAACCCCACAAAAAAAATTAAAAAAAAAAAGACTTTTTGATTGACAATGTGCGGGTCTTTTCTGGTATTTAACGAAACTACAGGGTCTTTCGGTGGTAAGGAAACGACATCGTTTTAGTTTGGCACGTGCTTTCCAACCTGTGAGAAAACCCTAAGATGTCTTGTTCTATGGAGATGCTAGAGTCACCAGTCGAGCCCCAAAACCACCTTCACCCTCACAAAGAAGAAGACTTAACTACCCAACCGCCTTACAAAAAAGGTCAATACCCGCGCAAAAACTCACTCCCGGGTCGGATCTTCCCTGCCAAAACCCGACCGGATCCATCTCGAACCGATCAAGTTTCACGATTGTCTCTCAGACAAATCAAATTAAAGACAAGAAACTTTCAATGGAGACAAGTGATTCTGGCGATGTAGATGTATGTGTGTTTTGTAACAACTCTTAAAACCCCTTTCGTTTTGTGCAGATTACGCATCTATGATGTTGTAATTTTGATGATAAAGTTTGTAGCTTTTTCAAGTTTTGTGGGTTTGCAAGTTTTCACATTTATCACCATTAATGTTGTCTTAACAGGTACAAGCATCTGCTTATTTACAAACCGATGAGACCCACGAAAGAGAAGCTCTGGTTTGTAGTAATGACCATGAGATTGATGTAGGGTTTACTCAAACGAACAAAGAAAGAGTGAAGTAGAAGAAGAGACTAGAGAGTTTGATGCTCCAGCTGTTGGTATGGAGTTTGGAGTCATACGATGATGCTTATAACTACTATAACTGTTACGCTAACGAAGTTGGGTTTAGAGTAAGAGTGAAGAACTCATGGTTCAAGCGGCGTAGCAAAGAGAAGTATGGTGCGGTGCTCTGCTGCAGCAGCCAAGGTTTCAAGAGGGTTAACGAAGTGAACCGTGTAAGGAAAGAGACACGAACTGGTTGTCCTGCAATGGTGAGAATGAGGCAGGTTGATTCCAAGAGGTGGAGGGTGCTTGAAGTTACACTTGACCATAACCATACGCTCGGTTCCAAGATGTCTAGATCTGTTAAAAGGACTGGGACCAAGAGGAAGTGCACAGACTCGGATGCTAAGACGATTAAGCTGTACAGAGCTCGGGTGGTGGATATTGGAAACAGTGTGAACCCAAACTCGACTCTGAAGAAACAGTTTCAGACTTCTTCTGTGTCACCTGATCTGCTCAACCTTAGAAGAGGAGATTCATCAGCTATTTATAACTACTTTTGCCGTATGCAGTTGACAAACCCAAACTTCTTTTACCTGATGGATATAAACGATGAAGGTCAGCTAAGGAATGTGTTTTGGGCAGATGCTTTCTCTAGAGTGTCTTGCAGTTACTTCAACGATGTTATCTTCATCGACAATGCTTATATATCTGGAAAGTTTGAGATTCCTCTGGTGACATTAGTGGGAGTGAATCACCATGGACAAACTACATTACTTGGATGTGGCCTTCTTGCTGGAGAGACAGTGGAGTCTTACCATTGGTTTCTCAAAGTGTGGTTTGGTCTCATGAAGTGTTCTCCTCAGACCATTGTCACAGACAGATGCAAGCCTTTGGAGGCTGCGGTCTCCCAAGTGTTCCCGAGATGTCATCACAGGTTCAGTCTCGCACATATAATGAGAAAAGTCCCTGAGAAGCTTGGAGGGTTGCTTAACTACGATGGCGTGAGGAAGGCTTTCACGAAAGCAGTGTATGAAACATTGAAAGTTGTTGACTTTGAAGCAGCTTGGGGGTTTATGGTTCACAGTTTCGGTGTTATCGACAATGAATGGCTACGTTCCTTGTACGAAGATCGAGCTAGATGGGCTCCTGTTTATCTCATAGACACTCTCTTCGCTGGAATGGCTACTGCTCGTCCTGGAGAGACCTTGAGTCCGTTTTTCGAGAGGTATGTTCACAAGCAGACACCGTTGAAAGAGTTTCTTGATAAGTACGAGTTAGCTCTTCATAGGAAGCACAAGGAAGAAACTCTAGCTGACTTAGAGTCTCTCACCTTGAGCACCACGGAGCTCAAAACAAAGTGTTCTTTCGAGACGCAGCTCTCGAGAATCTACACTAGAGACATGTTCAAGAAGTTCCAAGTAGAGGTGGAAGAAATGTACTCATGTTTCAGCACGACGCAGGTCCACGTAGACGGGCCTCTGGTGATCTTCCTAGTGAAAGAACGTGTCCAAGGAGAATCCAACAGAAGAGACATCCGAGATTTCGAGGTTCTGTACAATAGATCAGTAAGTGAAGTACGGTGCATTTGTAGCTGCTTCAACTTCTATGGATACTTATGCAGACATGCTCTATGTGTTCTCAACTTCAATGGCGTTGAAGAGATCCCTCTGCGGTATGTTCTACCACGGTGGAGAAAAGACTACAAACGTGTCCGTGCATCTGATAATGGCTTGACTGGTTTGGTGGATGGTGCCGACCGGGTTCAAAGGTTTGATCAGTTGTATAAAGGGGCTCTTAAGGTAGTTGAAGAAGGAGCGGTTTCTTTGGATCGTTATAAAGTGGCGATGCAAGTTCTTGAACAGTCTTTGGATAGAGTTCATAGTGTAGAAGAAAAGCAAGAGTAGTGTTTATAGGAGGGTTTGTGAAACTTATATATCTGTATATAGAAAACTATTTGTTCTTCTTTTGCTGCTTGTAAGAGAATATGTAGCTTGGTAACACTGAACGAGTTGACTAGATGTTTATGAATCATAAACTATTTGTATATGTAAAACATCATTATTTTACATATTTTAACAGAAAAATATCTATGAATATGTTTGGATCAATATTAGAAATTTGGATATAATAAAATAATGGATTCAGATGATTAAGTTTTGTTTATGGCTGATTGGAATCTGAATGTCCTAAATTCTCTCGGATATCGAGATTATTGGCAACAATTTGTACCCATATATGAATATGTATTTTAATTGTTAATGAACATGTTTTAACCAAATACTATTTGTACTAGATGATTATTCACGTGCAATGCAATGCAAGGTGTAAAATTTATATAATAATAATCGTTGATTAGTAATTTTGATCGTTCAACCATCATCTCATAATTCTCCAAACGTATTGTTATAGACCGTCAATGTAAAGTTGATGAGTATGATCATGTTTGTTAATATTTTATTTTTTTAATCTATTTAATTTACATTGGGTTTTAATGATATCATCGAGATGTTATAATTAACTATTTCATTTCAATATAAATAATTGTATTTTTAAAATGATATGATCAAATAACATTTGAGATCCGCGTTTGCGCGGAATAAACATTAATTATGTATACAAATTATTTATACATATTACTATTTATCTTGTGTTCATTTATGTATTATGTAATAATAAATAAATTGAATAATTGAGAAGCGAGTAACTATTGCGTATATAAAAAATTAAAGTAATCACATAAATAAAAAAAATCTCTTTTTATTTACAATATTTTTTGTTGGTAAAAAATCAAAATAATTATTTATTTATTTTATATGGTATATAGCTAATATTAAATTATATTGATATAAAGATATAGTATATTTTAATATAAATATTTATTAATTGATGCTTACTCATATGATTTTATTAATATTTTATATTTTCTGTAGCAAAAATATTATATTTATTAATATAAAATATTTATT
The DNA here is from genome assembly GCA_905132765.1 of Moricandia arvensis. Taxonomy (NCBI): domain Eukaryota; kingdom Viridiplantae; phylum Streptophyta; class Magnoliopsida; order Brassicales; family Brassicaceae; genus Moricandia; species Moricandia arvensis. The sequence goes on along the minus strand of CAJHQP010007506.1, from coordinate 22,417 downwards.
AATTAAGTCTTCCTACTCAATGAAAATTTTGAAATTAACATTTTATGTATTTTATATATTGTATATATGTTTAATTTTAATGATATTGAATATATATATATATATATATATATATATATATATATATATATATATATATATATATATATATATATATATATATATATATATATATATAATCTGAATATATATTAAATGGAACTTAATATTTATATGATTTTATGATTATTTGTATCTTGTTATAACAAAAAAGTTAAACCATTGATAAAAAAATTCATTGTGAATTTTTAATAATCTTAGTAATTTATAACCGTTTAAAAAAATCAAAATAGCATATAAGAAAAAATATAATTTTTTAATTATATTCTTAATGTGATTGTTTAATTTATATTAAGAATATAAAATTAAATAAAAATGATGGAGAATATAAAAATTGTTATCAAATCTTATTATTCAAATTTATTAATTGTCATATATTTTTTAACCGTATTAGATAATTCTATAGCTTTTATTTAAGGAAAGAATGTAGAATATTCTTTTATACATTACTAATTAATTTGATAGTTAGTTTAATAAAAATATAATATATATTTATATGGACCAATATATTTTTCTAAGGATTCTAAGAATCATTGTAGTGATGACACATGACTACCAAAACATATTATAATATTCCAGAATTAACATATATAAGGGATATCTAAACTATGATTAAATTTTTGTTTCTAAATAGGATATATTAAACTTGAATTTTTCTCTAAGATTTTTTCATGATTAGTTGGGAAAATAGGATTAAAAATAAACGTCGAATTAAAATATATAATATATTTTTAATTAGATTTATTTTTAAGTTTTATTTGATTAAAACTTAAATATATAATATTTTATTATATTTTATACCTAAGATAGATCACTGTATAAAATTTTGTATCCTTTTTTCTAAATTATATAGAAAGCTAGAATAAGTATTCTAATGCCAAACAAAACATAAAAAATATTTATTATTACACTATTTATTTTAGTTTCCTACGTATCAAATAATTTCCATATTTCAAAAATTTTTAAATATTTATAAGATTATTTTTTTCATTACAAAGGGATAAAACATGTTTAAAATAGCATAAAAGTCCAGATATCCTATTGGGAGAATTGCAACTTCAATATGTTTTATTTTGGCAATTCCCCTATATCCCTATGGGTATGGGCCTCTAAGCTTATGGGCCTATGTCTAACTATTTCCAAAATTTACAAAAAAAAAAGTCGCCAGATATTTCCCTCTCTCGTAGAATTGGGATAAAATTCAAAGTTCATTTTGTTCGCCGGTAAACTCTTCACGTTCCTGGAAAAAAATCCGATCAGAAGCATCAGATCTAACCAACAGTAGACTCTGGTAAGCTGATGAAACTACTCTTTGCTTAATCTTTTTGAATTGATTGATCTCCGATGATAATCAGGTCGATTAGGTCACTGTAACTGCTCTAGGGAAACTCGATTCTAATGGAGAATATAGTCTTTACTTGCCTTCGCATTTTAACCTAGAATCTGGACTTGTAGTTTGAAGAATCTATTGCGTTTTAGATGAACTTTTCAGCAGATGTTAATGAAAGATAGTCTTGGGGCTTGCTTGCGAAATTTGATATAATCTGGGCTTGTACTTTGGAGAATCTATTGCGTTTGGATAAAATTTTCAGAAGATGTTTATGGATTCACATTAGTGATTAAGTCTTTGCTGTTTCAGTGGTAACAGTGAGAGTAAGAGATGAAGTTGAAGGCATTTCTCACTGAAAACGGAGTGAATCTCTTAGAGAAGAGGTTCCTTCCTGCACTTGACAAAATGGGCAAGACCTGTTACCTCTTCCTCACCAAAGACCATTTGTTCTTCCTCCACAACCTTCTCAATGGCGACGGAGTCCAATGCATTGCTCAGTTCCGCATTGACGTTCTCTTTGACGACTACCGTATATCAAGCCAGAACGATGACCGTATCGCCTTCTCCCTGGATGTTTCCCTTCTCTTCCGGGCGGTGAAGAGTAGTGTTAGCATTTGTACTGAGTTCAGTGGCGGGTTGGCTTCGAATAGATTGCAGATTAAGCTTGTGAAGAAGCTTCCTCCTAACTGTACGCAACCAATGCCGTTTCTGACGTTTGAGACTAAAGGGTACAAATCTGCTGTCATTCAAGATGTTCCCATCTCTAAACCGCTCTCTCGGTCTCAAGTTGTCGAGCTTCAGACAGCTCTTGACTCCGCTCAAGACCTGCCTCCCACTCTTGTTCAGGTCCAGGACCCGAATCAGTTACAGAACTTTGTGGATCGTATGAAACATGTGGGTGATGTTCTTAACGTCACGATAAGCAAGCATGGTGATCTTCAGGTGCAGATCTCGACGACTTTGGTTAGGCTTGGCTCTGAGTTCCAGAGGCTTACGGTTATTGGAGAGAAGTCTCAAGCTCCTGCTGAGGATAGGAACTTGAGCGCTCAGGCTCGGTCAGAGAGAGCGATTGCAAGAGGAGATGCTCAGTCTGTACAGGTCAGTGTTAAGCACTTTTCAAAGAGCCTTCAGTGTCATTTAACCAAACCAGACTCGGCTTTCTATGGGATTGCTCCACAAGGTGCTTGCTTGACTGTCATCTTCCAGTTCATGGTTCCAGGGACTCGCCAAACCGACAAATCAATCAGTTTGCATTGCAGGCTTCCTGTGTTGGATCCAGGCTCCAACTAAATCTTAATGAGTGTTAGTAGTTTGCTTTTATCAGAAAGACTTTCCGTAAAGACCAGATATGTACTCCATTACACTCCCTTACAAGCTCTCAAGCATCAACGATTAAAAAACAAGCAAAACCAAAATCAGATTCTTACAAAAGAAACAAAGAATGTGTGAAACCGAACAACATAGACTTTTATCTACTCTTGTTCTTGTCTTTGATGTTCCTTCTCTTCAGAGATTTCATCTATATCTTCCCCTCCAGTGTTTCTGCTGAAGAGTGGAGTGCCTTCAAGATAAGCCATTTTCTCCTTAGATTCATTCATCAGCATCTCCACGACCTCAGACATTGTTGGTCTCTTCTCTGGCTCGCTCTGAGCACACATAAGCGCAACTAACACTACTCTTTTCAGCTCCTCTTCTACATACTTCCCATTCAGTTTTTGATCCACAATGTCACCATACTTCTTCTCGTAAACAGAGGTAAAACCCATTTGGTAAGACCCTGGTTTGTTGTTTGGTTCAGTCTTCCTATAGGTCTCTTACCGGTTACAAGCTCCAGCAAAACAACACCAAAGCTATACACATCTCCCATATATGATTCTCTTCCTGATTCGATACATTCTGGTGAGAGATATCCAATGTTGTTACCACCCTTGGTGGTTTTAGTAACTCCATCTTCATCTGGCATCAGCTTACCATATCCAAAATCAGTAACCACAGCTTCAAACTCAGAATCTAGCAGCACATTGCTTGCTCTCACATCTCCATGGACTATTCGAGGTGTTGCATGGTGGTGTAAGTAGCTATACAAGAATGAAAACGAATAATCAGTAGATATTTTTGAATTTATATAAACGTATCTTGATCTTGGAGACTTACGCGATGGCCTGAGCAGAGGTTACTGCGATATTCATACGCCTGGTCCAATCAAGAAGCGACTCAGAGGAATGCAGACCATGAAGATGTGAAACCAAGCTCAGATTTGGCATGTACTCATAAACAAAGAGTCGTTCTTGTCCTTCTGCGCAGTAACCTCGTAGGCTCAACAGATTCTTGTGGCGAATACGTGCGAGAATCTCCACTTCTACAGCAAAATCTGTCTCTTCTGCGTTACTCCATGCCTTGAGTCTCTTGACTGCAATCTACAGACAAGAACTCATTATTAGAAAAAAAAAAAAAACAAAGAGACCAAACCAATACAATGCTGCCACGGCAAGTTGTAGATGACAATTCTAAAGATCATTACTTGAGATCCAGACGATAGCTGACCCCAATACACACTACCAAATCGACCTTCGCCGAGTTTGTTATCATAATTAAAACTGTTAGTGGCTGCGTGAAGTTCCTTGAGTGTGAAAATCCTCCATGATGACTCAGTCTTCACCTTCTTTCTCCTGTGTGACATCAAAAACAAATGTTACCAAATCTGAAACTGAAGCTAAATCCGACAGTGTGTTCTTGTCCGAAAATTCCAAAGTGATTTTGAACATGCATAGGCTCCTACCGATATAATAAAGAATCTCAGATTAGGAATGAACAACAAAACCGATGAAACAAAGAGAAAAACTTCGGAAGAACCCATAAACCAACAAATCAGTTGAACAAGATAAACATACACCCCTACTTACTGATTAGATCCTTTTCCACAACCGAAGCAACAAAAAATTGCATCTTTGAACAAAACCCACACACAAAATCCTGTGTACAGCTCTTCCTCGTTGATGTTGCAGAGAGAGAGAGAGAGAGAGAGAGTAAAAGCAAAAGGTAACGCCTTTTTTGCCCGGAGAATGTAACAGTGAAGTTAAGGAAACTCCTTTGGTACTCAAATCTCGTTGTAATGAACTTTTACTAGAAGAAGAGAAACGAATATTTGGGAGATGTAGTTGATTTGTAAAAAAAACTACAAATTTTAGTGTTATTTAAACATGTATTTCAAAAACTCATTTAAACTAGAATTTGACATTCATAAAACTGTTATTGAAAATATTTGAAGTTGTTAAATTTTTAAATTTTAGATGATTTTAAACTTAAATCTCATAGTTTTAGGTGATATTTTAAAGTGATAACAAAACCATTTAAACTCTTTTCAATTCCTTAAAATCATCTACAACTTTGTTAAAAATCAAATCACCTTATATTTTAGATAAGTACACCCTCATAGTATATAATCTTCTTTCTCTAGTAACACTTTTGGCATTTTTTGCAATCTTGTTGTGTTTAGCTGTTTTAATTTGAAAATATAATACTATATTAAAAAATCAAAATATTAGTGCAAATGATTGCGCATATCTACATATATATATATATATATATATGGTCATTAATAAAATATGTGGTTATTTAATAAATATCGTCTGTTTTTTTAAAATAGATATTACTTCATACTGGATCCGTGTGTTGTACATGGTTTTCAGTTTAAAATTATTTCTAGATCTTGAGTTTATAATCTATCTTTTATACTTTCACTAAGTAACTTTTTTTAGTTTGGCAAAGAAAATAATAATAGTAATATTTTTTTTGAAAAATAATTCTTTTCATGAAAATAAGTTATCAAAACAATGAAAATATTTAAGAAAAAAAAGATATATATATCTATATATATTAAATAATATAAATTAGTTGAACTTGATTTTTCCTTGATTTGTTTTTCTCATTTTTTTTGCGTTTGTTTCTACAATTTTTGTCTATTGAATTTGACTAAATTGATAAACCAAAAATTACAAATATTAAATGAAATAATATAAGAAATGTATCAAACATTTAAACATAGTATTAATATATTTACCTTTATGTCTTTATAAATTTTTGAAATTGATAAACTTTGACACATACGAAGATTTAAAAGTCATTTGCACATAAATTTAGATTTGTAAAGATGAAAGAAATGGTGAGGTTCACCATTAGTAGGTGTAAAATGAGATTAATGACTCTATTAGTCTTTTTGTTATGTTAGGAGACGAGAAATTATTTAGAGATGATTTATGTATGTACAAAAATAGTAAACTCCATTATCAAAAATATTGTTTTTTAAAATAATATTTTGTTTTCTCTTCTTTTTTTCACTTTACCTTTCTCTTTTTTTTTCTCAAAGTTTCCTCGTTAACGTTCATAATTTTTTTTTTCAATACTACATCTCCATCTAGAATTTCTTATTCTCTGTCTTTGTGATTTTGTCCTCTCTTATTCACCTGCATTCAAATATTCACCAGGATGGTGAAGATGCAATGTCTTCTCTCACCACAAAATCGCTCATTCCTCAAACCTTAGGGTTTTGAGTGAAATCAAAGATTATGATTACATCAACTCATAGTTTCACATCACATTACTATTCTATACTTTAAATACAAACTCTCTTTATTTAATTCCTCTCGTTATCCTCATGGAGATCCACTCCACAAAGATAATATAATAATTAACCAGTTAACATGAGTTATTAATGTTTAAGTATCTATTTGTTTAAACAACTAATATCGTTAGGTTAGCCGGCTAACAAATTTATGTTTATGTATTCAAATCAATTTGTTTTCACGCAGTATATTTGTTAGTTTAGCGGCCTAACAAATATATGTTTATGTAATCATCTTCTCTGATTTTAGTTTGGGTAGTGTTGGCCTAAATACAATTCATATGGTTGATATGTAAGTTAGTATGGTTATAATGTGACTCATTTATATCCTCCATACATTAGCATGGTTACATAGTCGGTTAAACATAAAATTAACTCTATAACCAACCACAACACATAGGATTAGATTTTTGTACGGTTACAGCTAAGCATAAAATTAACTCTTTAACAAATCGCATCACATATGATTAAAAAGACTTTTAGCGGATATAACAAAGTAAGCATAAATAATTTCAATTTGGAATTTTACACTCGTAATCATGCACCAATAAATCTAACTTCTTGACCTTATCTTCGAACTCGGGTAAAAGAAGCACATCTTTCTCATCAACATCAAACTTTTCCTTATTAGTACTTTGCGTTTCTTAATCTCTTCTATAGAAAAGAAAAACAAAACATCAATAAAAATATGGATTGTTGGATGTAAATAGTTTACGTATTCAGCTAACTCTAATAAAAAGAGATGAAATAGCAGATTTTCCTTTTCTCATTTTTCTTGTGTTTGTTTCCACAATTTTGTCTACTGAATTTGACTAAATTGATAGACCAAAAATTCCAAGTATATGATTAAATAATATAATAAATGTATCATACATTTAAACATAGTATTAGTATATTTACCTTTATGTGTTTATAAAATTTTGAAACTGAAAAGCTTTGATACATACGGAAATTTAAGAGTCATTTGCACATAAAATACACAATAACTATGAAATTTGTAAAGATAAAAAAATAGTGAGGTCCACCATTAATATGTGTAAAATGACATTGATGATCCTATTATGGTTTTTGTTATGTTATAAGGTGAAAGGATTTGTAGAGATAATTTATGTATGTACAAAAATAGTAGACTCCAATATTCAAAATATAATTTTATTAAAAAATATTTTTTTTCTTTTTTTTTCTTTTTTGCTTTAGCTTCACCTTTCTCTCTTTTTCTCAATTTTATTCATTAACTTTCATCTTTTCTTTCAACACTACATGTCCATACAAAATTTCTTATTTTCTGTCTTTGTGATTTTGTCCTGTCTTATTCACTTGCATTCAAGAATTCACCGGCGCTCTGATGGTGAAGATAAAACGTCTCCTCTCACCACAAACCCCTCCCCCTCCCCCTCCCCCAGAGCTTAACTCCATATGCCCTAAGGGCTTTTCAAAAATTCTGGTATGCCCCATCAAAATAACATTTTATTTTATTTAATTATTTTAAATGTAAAATCAAATTAAAGAATTTTCTACCCTTAATGAAATACACTTATTACGTTGACCCAACCTTATTATCCGACATCGACCCAGATCAACCGAGTCAAACTAGGATCCTGAACCTAAACCCTCTGAACGACGTCGTATTGTATATGGTTCATTATTCTCTAAGTGTCGACTCCCTCTCTCTCTCTCTCTCTCTCTCTCTCTCTCTCTCTCTCTCTCTCTCTCTCTCTCTCTCTCTCTCTCTCTCTCTTGCGCGATTGAAAAGGCGAAGTCCAACCCAAAACTGTGTTTTTGTCTTCGATTTTCTTCGTTTCTTCTTCATTATTTTCAAATTCGACGCTTCAACGACGGTCTTCAACTTCCTCATAAATTCGTACATCGTGGTAGTGTTTTCTTGTCTCTCTTGATTTGGTCGGATTTTGAAATTAGGGTTTTAAAAATTAGGGAAACTCCGGAAAATCGTATCTTTGAAAAGTGAAAGGGGAAATCATGTTTTACCTTTGAAATTGGGGAAAAAAGATGATGAAATATTAAATTAGATCATGTTAAGAAACTAATGGGGAACTTCTGTATTCTTATGATCTCAATCGAATGTGCCCTTTATATATAGGGAGTTACAACTAGATAAATGGAAAGATAACATTCCAAGATAACATGAAAAGGAAAACATAATCTAACTAAGAAAAGGAAAGTCTTGTTGATCCTTATCCATATGGCCGATGGTATATTCCTTTCTGGTCGGGTGAGATTCCTTTCGGGTCGGTCCGATCCTAACCTCTGGTCGGATTCGGTTCTATCCAATCTCATGGTTATTGCATCCACAATCATCTGATTCATAACACTCCCCCTTGGATGTTATATACTATATAGAGCTTGCAATACGTTTGGTATGTTGCCTCGTTTAAACCTCCCTATGGTAAACCCAAAACCCAATGTGGTAAAAGGGAACCCATAGAAGAAAAGAGTACAACCGTATTACTCCCCCTGATGAATGGCACCACTATAGATCTTTCAATCTTCTCATCCCCGATCTGGTGAATGAGCTTCCTTAGTGTAGAGGTTGGCAGTGCTTATGTGAACAGGTCGGCTGAATTGTCGCATGAACGTACTTTGTTGGATATTATTGGTCCAAAACTGAATAACATTAGGAATAGGAAATATTCCTATTGCATAATGGAAAGAGATATATTCTATTAGGTTAGGAGTTATCCTAAGAGCATTATATAAGCTCGAAGTCGGATGTGACTTGTAGAATAAGCTTCTATTGTTATCTCTTCTCCTTGCATTATCGAGCAGAACCTGTTCTGTCTAAGCTCGGTGGTGAGGTTGAACATATCATAGTGGATTGCCGGAATCCTCTGGCCCAGACGTAAGAGTAGCTCATATCGAGGCTCTGAACTGGTTAAATTGCTCTGTGTCTTTTATTCTCTTTACTAGCTTGTTACTTCCGCGTTAAGTTAGATAGAGAACGAGCGATTAACAAACGAACCGAGAACGAACGAACCTAAAGCGTGTGTTGAAGTTGATTGTGGTCTCAACAAGTGGTATCAGAGCCTCAGGTTAGGATGTCGAATACACGGATAGAGGTTGATCGGTTTGATGGGTCTGGCGATTTTATGTTATGGAAGATTCGCATGCTCGCGCATCTTGGTTACTTGGGTTTGAAGGAAATTCTCATGGATGAGAAGTTGCTTCGAGAACCTGTTAAATCTGAATCGAAGGAAGAAGAGGATGAAGCGAAGGAGGGAAAGTCAGCTGCTCCAACACCGGTTGATATTGATCCCTCGAAGGTAGAAAAATCAGAGAAAGCTATGAATCTGATTGTTCTGAATGTTGGTGACCATGTTCTACGGAAAATTAGCCACTGCACAACAGCAGCAGCTATGTGGTCGCTGTTGGAGAGACTATACATGTCTAAGTCTCTGCCGAATAGGATTTTCCTGCAGTTAAAGTTTTATAACTTTAAGATGACTGATACTACATCTGTTGATTCTAATATTGATGATTTCCTGAAGCTGGTGTCTGATTTGAACAGCGTTGGAGTCATGGTAACAGATGAGGTACAAGCCATATTACTCTTATGTTCTTTGCCATCTCGATACAACCAGCTGAAGGAGACCTTGAAGTATGCAAAGGACACCATAACTCTGGAGGCTGTGATTGCAGCAGCTCGTGATAAAGAAAGAGAGTTGAAAGACAGTGGTTGGAGTAGTAAAGAAGCTGGAGAAGGTTTAGTCATGAAAGATAGAGGAAGGTCTGAATGGAGAAACGATTCGAAGAAAACTAATCGTGGTAGATCAAAGTCGAGGTCTAAAGTGGTGTGTTGGCACTGTAAGAAGGAGGGACACCTTAGAAAGGATTGTTTCGCTCTAAAGAAGAAGTTTGAAAGGGAGGAACATGCTGAAGCAGGAGTTATCATAGAGAAGCTTCAGTATTCTGACGCATTGAACGTCTCTGATTTGAATCCAAGGAATAATTGGGTTATTGATTCAGGGTGCACCTACCATATGACGTCCAGAAGAGACTGGTTTGATACCTTTACAGAGATAAACGGAAATCAGATTCTACTTGGGGATAATCATTCGGTGGAGGCAAAGGGAATTGGTTCTATAAAGTTGATGACTTGTGGAGGCTCAATTTCTGTGTTGAACAACGTCAGATATGTTCCAAACCTGAGAAGAAACTTGATATCAACAGGAACACTTGATAAACTCGGGTTCCAGCACAGTGGTAGAGATGGTAAGCTCACGTTTCACAAGAATGGAAGGCTAGGGCTGAGAGGGAATCTGATAAACGGATTGTATATCCTCGAGGGTGAGACTGTGACAAACGAAGTTCACCATACAGAAGTTGCAGAACCGAAGAGTGGCATCACTGGTTTGTGGCACAACAGATTAGGCCACATGAGTGAGAAAAATCTGAGGATCTTGGTTAGCAAAAACATACTAACGAAGAAGGAGATCGATACTCTGGATTTTTGCGAAGATTGCGTGATGGGAAAGACAAAGCGTGTAAGCTTCTCAATTGGAAAGCATGACACGGACAAGGTACTTGGGTACGTACACGCCGACCTCTGGGGGTCTCCAAACGTGCATCCTTCCCTATCAAAGAAGCAATACTTCTTGTCAATCATCGATGACTACTCACATAAGGTCTGGTTATACTTCTTGAAGACTAAAGATGAAGCGTTCGCAAGTTTCTGTGAATGGAAGACGCTGGTTGAGAATCAAGTGAATCAGAAGGTAAAGTGTCTCAGGACAGACAATGGTCTGGAGTTTTGTAACTTGGAGTTCGATACATTCTGCAAGAAGAATGGAATTCAGAGGCACCGCACGTGTAGTTATACGCCACAACAAAACGGCGTTGCTGAGCGTATGAATCGAACAATTATGGAGAAGGTTCGATGCATGTTAAACCAATCTGGTTTAAGTGAAAGCTTCTGGGCGGAAGCTGCAGCTACAGCAGCTTATCTGATCAATAGAACACCATCGTCTGCGATTGACAACAACATTCCTGAAGAAGTTTGGCTTAAGAAGAAGCCTGGATACAAACACCTAAAAACGTTTGGATCGATTGTCTACATACATGTTGATCAAGGAAAGTTGAAGCCAAGGGCGTTGAAGGGAGTATTTATAGGATACCCACCGGGTGTGAAAGGCTACAAGGTCTGGTTATTGGATCAGAAGAAGTGTGTGATAAGCCGAAATGCTTTGTTCAAAGAACATGTGATGTATAAAGACATGTTGGGAACGACCAAAGAGTCCACTGAAGAAGAAGCTAAGGATAACTTAGAGAGTGGAAAAGCTAAGGTTATCACGGAAATACCACGTGAAGATGGAGAGCCTGCAATAACTAACTCAACGGTTTCTGAAGAAGGTGGAGAACCTGAACCTGTTCAAGCTGAGTTTGACGGTCGAACAGAAACAGAAAGTGACAGTGAAGTTGATACTGAAAATTCGAGTGGTGGTTTGACGAATTACCAACTCGCAAGGGATAGAAAAAGGAGGACTATTGTTCCACCAGCAAGATACACGGATGTCACTCCTCCCTTGAACTTCACAGAAGAATCTGAAGTGGCTTTTGCCCTTGCTGCAGCTGAAGAGTTAGTAGAGGCTGAGGAACCTAGAGACTATTATGAGGCTATGAGTTGCAAAGATAAGAAGCTCTGGAAGGCCGCTGCTGGTGAAGAGATGACGTCTCTGGACAAGAACAAAACGTGGGTGATAGTTGATAAACCTAAAGGAGTAAAGGTTATTGGGAGTAAATGGTTATTCAAATTGAAACCAGGAATTCCGGGAGTTGAGCCAAAGAGGCACAAGGCGAGATTAGTGGCAAAAGGGTATGCTCAACGTGAAGGAATTGATTATCAAGAAGTGTTCTCACCTGTAGTGAAACATATCTCAATTCGAATCATGCTGTCATTAGTTGTTCATGCTGATTTGGAGCTTGAACAGATGGATGTTAAAACAGCCTTTCTTCATGGAAACTTGGAAGAAGACATATACATGTCTCAGCCTGAAGGTTTTGAAGTAGGTGGAGCTGAGAAAGTTTGTTTGCTCAAGAAATCCCTCTATGGATTGAAACAATCTCCAAGACAATGGAATAAACGGTTTGACAAGTTTATGTTGGATCAAGGTTTTGTGAGAAGTGAGCAAGATCAGTGTGTCTACGTGAAGGAGGTTTCTAAAAACAACTATGTGTACCTTCTACTGTACGTGGATGATATGTTATTAGCAGCCAAGGAGATGCATGAGATTTCGAAGTTAAAGGGCTTACTAAGCTCTGAGTTTGAGATGAAAGATTTGGGGAATGCTAGAAGAATTCTTGGTATGGATATATTCCGAGACAGAGAGAAAGGGATATTGAAGTTGTCTCAGTCAGAATATTTGCAGAAGGTTCTACGAAACTTCAACATGGCAGAATCAAAGAAGGTGAATACACCTATTGGAGCACATTTCAAGTTGTGTTCTGTGGAAGCTGATTCGGAGGTGTTAGACACAAACACAGTTCCATATTCAAGTGCTGTAGGAAGCATCATGTACGCTATGGTAGGATCGCGACCTGACTTAGCGTATGGAGTTGGTCTGGTTAGTAGGTTTATGAGTAGACCTGGGGAACTGCATTGGGAAACCGTGAAGTGGTTACTGAGATACATCAAAGGGGCGTCTCAGTTATGTCTAACTTATACAAAGGGAAAAGAGTTTTCGGTTGAAGGTTTCTGTGATTCTGATTATGCAGCTGACTTGGACAGAAGAAGATCGATTTCTGGATATGTATTCAAGGTAGGAGGAAACACTGTTAGCTGGAGGTCGAATTTGCAGCCTGTGGTGGCTTTATCGACAACTGAAGCTGAGTATATCTCATTGTCTGAAGCTGTGAAAGAGAGCATTTGGATTAAGGGGTTACTGAAGGAGCTTGGATTTGAGCAGAAGTGTGTTTCTATATGGTGCGATTCGCAGAGTGCGATTTGTTTGGCAAAGAACAAAGTCTATCATGAGAGGACTAAGCATGTTGCTACAAAGTACCATTTTATCAGAGATTGGATCGCTTGTGGAGAGGTGGAGGTGCTGAAGATTCCAACCTCAAGAAACCCGGCGGATGTCTTGACAAAGGTTGTGCCGGTGAACAAGTTCAACGACGCTTTGGAGTTGTTGAAGGTGACTGAAGCTTGAAGATAGCTTCGCCATTGCCAGTGTAAAGATTCGAAGTGCAATCACTATGAAGATGTTTTCAGTTGTTGAACTCAAGGTGGAGTTTGTTGGATATGATTGGTCCAAAACTGAATAACATTAGGAATAGGAAATATTCCTATTGCATAATGGAAAGAGATATATTCTATTAGGGTTAGGAGTTATCCTAAGAGCATTATATAAGCTCGAAGTCGGATGTGACTTGAAGAATAAGCTTCTATTGTTATCTCTTCTCCTTGCATTATCGAGCAGAACCTGTTCTGTCTAAGCTCGGTGGTGAGGTTGAACATATCATAGTGGATTGCCGGAATCCTCTGGCCCAGACGTAAGAGTAGCTCATATCGAGGCTCTGAACTGGTTAAATTGCTCTGTGTCTTTTATTCTCTTTACTAGCTTGTTACTTCCGCGTTAAGTTAGATAGAGAACGAGCGATTAACAAACGAACCGAGAACGAACGAACCTAAAGCGTGTGTTGAAGTTGATTGTGGTCTCAACATACTTGAACAACTTGAACCTCCTTTGCCTTCTGCCAACTCGTGGGTGAAGAAGAACTTGGTAGGATATGCTTTGTCCGGTCCCCTTTGATATAAACCATCTTTGAGTTGAGCAATACACGCTGCATTGTCTTCATACAAGATAGTCGCGTTCTTTGTCTTCAGTCATCCCACAGTCATCACGGATGTGTTGAGTCAATGACCTCAACCAAACGCACTCCCTACTTGCCTCATGGATAGCCAAAATCTCGGCATGGTTGGAAGAAGTGGCCGAGATGGTCTGCTTCATAGATCGCCATGAAATTGCTGTTCCACCGTAGGAAAAGACATAGCATGTCTGCGACCTGGCATTGTGTGGATCTGATAGATAAACCTGGCATCCAGCAAAACCAACTAAAGACTCTTTGTTATGGTTAGTGTAAAACAAACCTAAATCTTTAGTCCCTTTTAAATATCGCAGTAAATGTTTAATCCCGTCCCAGTGCCTTTTGGTCGGATTGGAACTGAACCTGGACAAGAGGTTTACAGCAAAGGATATATCCGGCCGTGTATGGGTTGCCAAATACATCAAGGCACCAATGGCACTTCGGGACCAAGGACTTCCTCATCGTCCATCTTTGGGCGAAATGGGTCCGTGTCTGGACCGAGTGACCTCACAACCATCGGGCTTGTCAATGGGTGAGCCTCGTCCATATTGAATCTCTTGAGTATCTTTTCAGTATATGCCATTTGATGCACAAGGATTCCATCATTCTTATACTCAGCTGTAATCCCAAACAAAATTTAGTTTTGCCTAGGTCTTTCATTTCGAATTCTTTCTTAAGATATTCGACTGTTTGGGCGATCTCACCAGAGGTTCCAACGATATTCAAATCGTCCACATACACTGCCTATAATCACCAAAGCCCTTAGGATCAAACTTCTTTATGAAGATGCATGGACTGATAGGATCACTTTGTATCCTTCTTTCACTAAGTACTCGCTGAGGCGATTGTACACAACGGCCGGACTGCTTAAGTCCATACAGTGATTTGTTAAGTTTGATGCAGTGTTGATCTCGAGATCCTTTCTATCTTTCATTTCTATACCCTCTGGGATACTCATGTAGATGTCATTGTCCAGTGGTCCATATAGATATGCGGTTACAACATCCATTAACCGTAAATCCAAATTTTCTCTTATAGCCATACTGATTAGGAATCTAAAAGTAGTTGCATCCACCACAGGGGAATAAATTTCCTCATAAATCGATTCCTGGTCTTTGAGTGAATCCCTGTGCTACGAGTCGTGCTTTGTATCTCACGACCTCGCCATTTTCATTTCTCTTTCTTACAAAGACCCATTTGTAACCCAACTGGTTTGACATCTAATGGTGTTCGTATGAATGGACCGAATACACCGCTTTTCTTTAAAGAAATTCAACTCCACGTTTGTGGCCTCTTTCCACTTTAGCCAATCTGATCTTTGCATGCATGCATATATAGACGTGGGTTCTAGATCCTCATTTTCCATTAGTTCAAGTGCTACTTGATATGAAAATATATCAGTGATGTCGACATCATTTCTATTCCATTTCTTCCAGAAATTAGGATAGTTTATAGATATCTCATTGTTCTCATGATCATCAGTACCATGATGCAAGGCGTCCCGAGCATCACTGGACGGTACGGACGGACCATCGACCATGGTTTTATCCGATCCATCGACCGCAGCCGGTCGGGTTGGTTCATCGACCACGTCTGAGGACGGTTGGTTGGGTTTGGCCAAGCCCCGGGTAAGGCCGACTATGTCTGGTCGGGTTCCACCTTCGGCTGCACCTTTTCTTTTCCGAGGTTGTTTATCTTTGGAACCAACAGGTCTACCACGTTTGAGACGTGCTGTAGATTCAGTAGCAACTTGACTAGGTCCCATTTGGACATCTAATTTAATCGGTGCATTTATAGCTGGTATATGTGACTTAGTCACTCTGTTCGGGTCAGCAAAGGAATCTGGCAATTGATTAGCTAGCTTTTGCAAATGAATGATTTTCTGGACCTCAAGATCGCACACTTGAGTCCGAGGATCTTGCCATGTTAAGGATGTTTGATTCCATGAAATCTCTTTGATTTCTTTGACCAGCTTTGGATCTCCTCCTAACGTTGGAAGTTTGGATTCATTGAAATGACAATCCGCATACCTGGCCTTAAACAAATCGCCCGTAGTTGGCTCAAGGTATTTTATTAATTGTGGGAGATTCAAATCCAACGTATATCCCCATCCTTCTCTGAGGTCCCATCTTTGTTCTCTGTGGTGGAGCAATTGGAACATAAACAGAACAGCCAAATGTTTAAGATGGGATATGTCTGGCTCTTGACCCGTTAGTAATTGCGATGGGGACTATTTATGATCACTAGATGGTCAGATGCGTATGAGCTCGGCCGCATGGAGGACCGCATGTCCCCATGCCGAAACCGGCAACCTCGACCTCATGAGTAAATGGTCGGGCTATCAGCTGAATGCGTTTTTATGAATGATTCGGCTAAGCCGTTCTGTGTATGTACATGTGCCACGGAATGTTCTACTGCCACCCCATGGACATACAATAATCATTGAACGCTTGAGATGTAAATTCACCAACATTATCAAGACGTATCGTCTTCAAAGGAAAATCTGGGAAATGAGCTCGTAATCTTATAAGTTGAGCGAGCCAATCTGGCTAATGCCAAGTTACGGGTCGATAACAAACATACGTGCGACCATCTGGTCGATGCATCTATAAGGACCATGAAATATCTAAAGATCCCACACGGTGGGTGTATTGGTCCGCATATATCGCCCTGAATTCTTTCCAGAAAGTTTATAGTTTCCTTTGTCACCTTAACTGGTGATGGCCTAACGATCAACTTCCCTTGTGAACAAGATGCACACGATAGGTGCTTGGGAATGATTCGTTTTTCTTTTCAACGAATGGCCTCTGGGTGTTAGCTATCAGCTTACGCATCATGTTAGAACTCGGATGGCCAAAACCGGTCATACCATAGTGTAAAGTGATCAATGGCTGTTTTATTAAATAGAGCATTGGCCTCTATCATACTGACTTGAGCGTGATATAGTCCAGTAGATAGTGCGGGTATGGTTTCTAAGACCTTCTTATGTCCTTGGCCGATTTCTACTATCTGAAGGAATTCTTTATTTCCTTCGCCCTTTGTTTCAATATGATAACCATTCATACGAATGTCTTTGAAGCTCAATAGACTTCTTTTAGAATTGGGTGAGTATAAGGCATCTGATATTTCGAGATGCGTACCCATGGGCAGTAGAATGTAATCTTGGCTGTGGCCTTCAATAAGGCTTAGACATACCCGCAATTGTGGAAATGTTTGCTCTTTTAAGAGTTAAGTCTATGAAGTATCTTTATCTTAAGGATCGTGTGGCTCGATCCACTGTCTACTATGATCACATCCTTGTTATTGGCCATTTCTAAAACAAGGTTAATAGGACGTTGTTCAGATACTTTATAAGACATTCATGAAATGATATCATGGAAATGAATTAGAAAGTAACATATAGAAATGATCATAGAAATGATTCATAGAAATGTCAAACACCAAAACAAAATTTAAAAGTAAAAACAAAACATTTTAAGGATTACAGATGTCGAATTCATTCCTTATCATTTTTATCATCTTTGAGACAATCAGAAGTCTCATAATCTAATGAATCATCTTCTCATGATCAAAAATCATTCTCATCATCTTGGACTATCATGTGGGCCTCAGGATTCTTTTTCTTCAAACTTTCTTGATATAATTCGCATAAGTGTCTGGGAGTCTGCACGTCTTTGCCCAATGATTACTCATTCCACACCTATGGCATCACTGAATTGGTCTGGACTGAGAGGGTTTGCAGGATTTATTCCCTCGGCCTCGTCCATTTCCTCGACCATAAGAGTTGTTCTGGACTCTATCTCGGCCATTGTCTTGTCCATACGGACTGCCTCGACCACCACGGCCGTAGTTACCTCAGCGCCGCGGCCACGTCCTGTCCACTGCGGCTCGGCTCGTGTGAGTTTGAATGGACGTGGTTCGCTTCACTTTCAGCATTAGTTGTATGTGCCTCAGGTAATGGTGTGGATCCGGGAGGTCTCATTTCACTGTTCTCATTAGGAGTTCATTGTTTTGCTCTGCAAGGAGTAAACAAGATATGAGATCAGCATAAGGGGTGAAGCCCTTTTTCTCTATACTGCTGTTGGAGCAACACATTGCTTGTGTGGAACGTGGAAAAGGTTTTCTCTAACATATCCTTTTCCGTAATCTTTCCCCACACAGTTCAATTTTGAAACGATCTTGAACAGTTCAGAATTGTACTCGTCCACAGACTTAAAGTCTTGGATTCTGAGGTGGTCAATCATAACGAGCTCTGGGTAAGATCACCAATCTTTGTGATCATATCTGCTTTTTCAGCTCTGTCCAGAGTTCGAGAGGATCTTCAACTGTCAAGTACTGATCTTTGAGACTCTCGGCCAAGTGATGCCTTATAATATGGATGGTCGTAATTTGTCCTTTTCAGCGAACTTCATATTCACCTCAATGCTGTCCAGATATGCCATTCTTAGAGTTCAATCTCTCGCTGTTCGGTTGAGATATAAGCTCAAAAGGTACGGAAAACTTTAGAAATTGAGCATTGAGTTCTTCTTTCTTGCTCCATCATTACTATGATTATACCGACCAGGACACCACTAACTCATACAAATATTGGCATTAATCGGACCGTGATGGCCACGGATTTCGATCGATTACGAGATAAAAAAACCAGCCGTAAATATCCACCACCGGAAAACTTAAGGACTCTAATGGACTGCCCACCACTTTTTTTTAAATTCTATTGCTCTCAACGTCTGATGAGAGGTCAAAAGATAAAACGCTGTCAAATGTCAATACATTAGGTAGAAAAGCCAAATCCTTTAAAGGCTGATATTATAAAATACATTGTGTTTTCTGAGCAAGATTTCAAAGTCACCTATTGATATAATGCCCTCCCACCTATTTATACGTAATTTTAGGGTTCTAGTTTATTTAATTTCAATCATAATTCGGGTCTGTGTAATATAATATGGTTAATGATAAATGACCGAGCATCTACCGAACACCTTTTTAAGATTTGTTAGGCGTTGTTCAGCCTTCACTCGATCTCTACCATAAATTGATAATCAGTCTCGTCTCATAGAGTACATAAAATACCAAATAAGCATTATCAACTCGAACTGCAGCGGTTTCGATTCTAAGCAGAATATAAAAACCTTAAAAAAGCACTAATATGTCTAATTCTATCACCACAGTTAATCTTTTTGCACTAAAAAAGGTGTCACAATCTTGTCATAAGACTATATGCGTTTCGACAAACAGGAGTTGAGCCAACACCCATGTGCAATTCAGTGTTTGATATTAGATTATTTAAGTGTACGAATCCGATTTAACTTGTTAAAAATATGTTTTTTTCTCCGAGGCCACAGAAAACTCGAGATTTTCCATTAGAGGTATATTTGTATATGGGTTTAGTCGAGATCATAACCTATGGTCACACAATGCGATACAATCCCTTTTTTAGAATTAGCATATTGCTCTTCTCAATTAGTCAACTCAAAAATATTATCTGAATCTAATCGTCGACCAGAGAGTTAACTCGTTTAACCATATATTGGATTCACAATTAACAATCGGACCGCACCTTGCAGGGATTCATCCCATCTCGAGATAAAAAACCGAAGCCTTATACCACGCTCTAAAACTTTGAATGGTTCTTATCCTCCGTTCCTTTATATAATAGATTCTTAGAAAGGTACTCACCAATATCAAAAAACGACCCATCAGGAAAAGATAGTTTCGAATAGAAAAAGCAAAATACTGCTTTGAAGTGGTCTTTTTGTTAAAATTTTTTCGTAAGCGCCGATAGAAATCGACATGCGATCAGCCCATGATTTGTAATGTTATCATGGCTCGCTTTAAATAGATAAAAGCTATACCAGCCGAACAACCTCAGTCCCTCAAGAAGTTAGCATTTGTGTTATCCGAAGCACTTGACTTATTTAGGCCACATATATATAGATCATACATATCTAACCGAGACGAGTAACCCATACAATAAGCATTTCAATGACCGTTGATCGCGAGGCAGGATGTCTCTGAATCTTCGCATATAATAAAAAAGAGCGCTCTAAATGCCACGTTAAAGACAAGTGAAGCTTGAAAGCGCCGCCCACTCTTTTATTCTAAATTGGCCTCAGACGAATGAAAAGTGCCCATAAAAATGCTGCCCCTGGCAAATGGAATAGTAGAGAGGGTTCGTGGTCTTGATTGGGTGCTAATTCGCGCTTTTAAGGCTTGGGGTTTTTAAAAATACTCATTTTTCCGGCAAAAAAGCTCGATATGCCCAATTTGTTAGATACTGTATGCTAGTTGTGGGGATAATGTAAAAAATGTACCGAACACCTTTGTGGGAAGATTAGCGCATTGGTTCAGCCTTAACTAGCCACATATATGATTATGCTATTCGAGCCCAGTAGCTACGGTAAAAGCTTCCCATTCACATATATCTGAGTTCATCAAACGCGTCTGCTCGAGCGCTATGTCTACTCTTGTTCAGATAATATAGAAAAAACAACTTATCCATCGATACCACATAAACCTTATGTCCCATCTTTTTAATAAATAATCGGTGTCTTCAGTCCAGAAAGTCGTCCTAGGACGCTCCCTGGCACAATGCAATCAAGAGAAGCACATGTCTTTGTAAAGGCTTGTGAGTTAAGAATGTGATTTTTTTCCTCCTCAGCGAAAGAAACTGCTGAGTTGCCATTTTTAGTAGATTATATGGTCAGATAAATGTAAAATGGGTACCGAACCACTTTTTAGATTGATTAGCATTGGTTCAGACCTTAACTTAGCCACCCGATATGATTATCTGTCGCCAGAGACATAGCTCACTTATACTCAATAAGCAGGGGGTTCATCAACGATGCAGCTCGGTAATTCGATTAGAGATAAAAAACAAGCGATACCAACATAAACTTAAGCTAACCTTACCGGTGTGTCCCATCTTTTTTTAAATCTGTTCTCGACTTAGTAAAGTCTAGATAACGCTCCCTGCAAATGGAATAGTGAGCACAATTCCTTAGCTTGTCTAAAAATAGTTTTTCGGCAGCTATTACAGAGAACTTCGCTTATGCCATTTTTTAAGTAGTTATATGCGTTCAATAAATGTAAAGGAAAGGTTAGGTGCCGAAACCTTTTAGAATATAGCCAATTACTCGCTTGACTGCGTAGGGCACCAATAATGATTATCTCGGACCAGAGACATAACTCATACATAAGTATTCATCAACCGATGCAGCCAATTCGATCTAGAGATAAAAAAAACAACCATCATCACAAAACTTAAGGCTATGATCCCATCTTTTTTAAATATTTGGGTTCGACATGATACTTAGAAACGCTTCCTTGAATGTGGCAGAATACTCGTAGAGCACAATTCTTTAAGCTTGTTAAAAATAATTTTTCGGCAAAAAAGCAACATCTGAGTGTGCCATTTTTATAGTTATATGGTCTCAAGATAAATGTAGATATAAAACGGTACCGAACACCTTTTTAGAATTGCTGATGTGGCAGCCCTTAACATTAGCCACCACCTATGTAGATTATCTCGACCATTCATAGTAACTCTCACAAATAAGGCTTCGAATCGAGTTCTCTCTCCGAGGTTGCAGCGGATCCGATCTACGATTAAAAAAAACAGGAACACCATAAACTTAGGCTATGTCCATCTTTCTTTAATTTTGGTTCGGACAGACAAGGTCTAGAAAGTGCCCTGCCAAATGCGTGAATAGTAGAAGCATCAATTCCTTTGAGCTGTTAAAATATTTATTCCTAGGCAGAAAACCTCGATATGCCATTTTTAAGTAGTTATATGCGTCAGATAATGTAAATAGGTATCCGAACACCTTTTAGGAATTAGCATTGGTTCAGCTGACTTAGGCCACCATATTATGTATGTCTATATCTCTGACGACTTTATCGCATACAATAAGCATGTTTCAGTTAACGATGCAGTCCTGTGATCGACTTCTACGCGATTTTAGAGATAAAGCTATCCTACAAGCAACTACCACATATAATTCTTAAGGCTATGTCCCAATTTTTTAAAAAATTCTAGTTCGACAGAAAGGTTCTAGAAACGCCTGCAAAATGTATTAGTAGAAGCACATTCCCTTTAGCTTGCTTAAAATATTTTCGGCAGAAAATAATCGATAATGCCATTTTTAGTAAATTATCATGGGTGGAGAATAAATGTAAAAGGTACGGAACATCCTTTTAGATCATTGCATTGGATTCATCCTTGACGTAGCGCCCATATTATGATTTCCTTCGACCAGAGACATACTATACATAAGCATTCATCGACCGAGTGTGCACGCGAATTCGATCTCGAGATTGATAGAAAACACCCAATACACGTAAAACTTAAGGCTATCCCCACTTTTTTTATAAATCTGTTCTGACAGAAAGGATGTCCAAAATCGACGCATATAGAGAGAGAGACCCTGCAAAATGGAATAGTAGAAGGCACATGTCCTTTAAGCTTGTAAAAACATCTGTTCTCAGGACAAAACTCGATATGAGACCCACCTTCTGAGTAGTTATTCACTCGGTGCGGATAGAAGTAA
>CAJHQP010007505.1:0-31930 GCA_905132765.1 Moricandia arvensis | reverse complement strand
CTGTCGTCGATTCCGTCGTAACTAATTTTCACCCCAATACTGCCCGAGAAGTATGATCGAAAGAATTTCTGGATTTGGCAACAAGAAATGCAACTGTATTTATCCCATTTGAAGTTGGATAAGTACCTTTGTGAGGGAAAACCAGTTAATCTCATTGGTAACACTAATGTCTTCATTTATCAAGTGAAGAGTCGTGAATACATGGTGATTATGTGTAGAGGAGTGATATTAGGCATACTAATCAACCCCTTCAATGCATTATCTTAGAAAAAACTTCAAAGGCGTTGTGATTATCTTTGGAGAAGAATCACAAAGCAGATATGATTAGGCGTAAATATTTTTCACTGCTAAATTCTTACACTTTCAATTGGTGGACACTAAACCTATTGTTCAACAAATTAAGTGATTCCGCTCAATTTGATGCGAGTTGACTTTAGAGGGTATTTCGCATTGCAATACTTTTATTTAAATTGTATGATTGAGAAGTTTCCTGCGAGTTGGGTAAATTTCAAGACTTATTTGAGGCAAATAAGAGGTAGGTTAATGTCTTTCGATGATATACTCAGCATGATAAAGTTTGAAGATCTAAACAAGAACCTCATTCGTGATCAACCATGCCGAGATGGTCTCACCACTCATTGTGATTCGGAATGCTGATGGCCATACATGACCTCAAGGATCAAAGGCTTAGTGCTTCAGGTCAGAACATATATGATCAGGGGGTGCAATCCATGAACAAGAAGTCGCTGCTGTTAATGCTTCTAAAGGAGACAATGCTGTATCCGATGATAAGGCTGCAAATAATGATGCTCTGGATGCTCGACCCAGAATGTAGGCTGATTACAACCGACTATATCAGTAATATGCTAACAGGTCTGCTATTCGTCATCCTTCTTTCCACAGGAACGTGACCTGAAGACAGAATATTTGACACTTAGAAGCCTTATCATGGCCTCCCACATGAACATCCTATTGACCATCTGAAGCGCTTCAAGGATTTAGTTTATGCTATTAAAGCTAATGGAGTCCCTGATGACTACCTTCTATGTAATCTCTTCAAGTACACTCTTACTGGAGACGGTTCTTACTGGTTTAAGAAACTACCACCAAGATCTCTTACTTCCTGGACAGCCATCAAAAATGCCTTCCTGCTAAATTATTTGATGATGCTAGATCTAAAGTTTTAGGAACATAATATTCAAGTTTACTCAGGGGCCTAGTAAATCCTTCAATAGATCTTGGATTAGATTCAGATCATATCAGAGAGACTATCTGCATCATGGATTCAACGAGGTAAACATACTTGGTACCTTCTTCAAAGGTCACCCGCTGGTTTATAAATGGCCCTGGACATAGCTAGTGATGAAAATTTCAACACCAGAAATCCAGAAAAAGCTATGAGACTTATTGAGAACTTGGCATCCAGTAACAACACCAAGAACACAGATTTGGAGAAAGGGAAGATGGTTGAAGTTAATTCAAAGTTGGACACAGTTCATAATCTTTTCAAGAAACAGGTCAGCTTCGCATAAGACGTGGTGATTGTATAAGCTGATGAGGACAAAGACGATGAGGAAGATGTGAACTACGTGAGTGGAACAGGTTTTCAGAGTCAGAGGGTTGGTAACCAGAAAGGAAACATGAATTTCAATGGCGCTGGACAGAGAAGCAACTACAGAAACAACCAGAACTCCAGTACCAGAAATTCTTCAACAGCAACAACAACAGTAGCATCAGTAATATGCTAAAATTAACCGTAAGAGATAATCACTCAAATAAGAGATTCATTTGTAATACTTAAGGATCGAGTCCACAAAGACCTGAGATTACACAATATATTTATTGTTTTCGAAGTATATCTAGAAAGTAACTATAGAAAGCAGTAAGCAGAGAAATAATGAAGTGTTGTAATGGATAAGAAAACTAAATATGTTATCAGAGATGCATCAAAGAATAGTTCTCGAACTCAAACTAAAGTTATAATCAATCAACTTTCTTATGCAAAGATTATCTAATGTCTAGACCTAGGGACTCCAACTCTTGTATGTAAATCCTCGGGGAGTGTCGATCAGCACTAGCATATGAGTGACGGTTGATACTACTTCTAAACAAGCATTAGAGAAGAGGCTCGATAAGTTCTTTAACCTCCTAAAAAAACTCTCATATGTTCTTAGTCTATTATATCATCTAAGTTTCAGTTCAGGTAATAAAACAAAGCTCTCGACTGCGCATATTAATCCTAAGATCTAAGTTTTAAGGAGATCAATCCTAAGCTTTCCAGTAAGAACAACTAGATGAAAAACTGATTGATTTCCCTAACAACAATATAGATTTAGCAGACCACCAAGCATCCTTTGAAGAACCCTAAATCTAACAATAGAATTACTCAGACATAATAACAAAAATATAATAATAATTTGAATAAATTGCATAGATAAGTAGAAAGAGTAGAGAAACAAAAGGAGTTCAAGATCTTCTCTATGAAGGGGTTCATATCTCTCTCTCTCTAATCCTAAGCTTTCTCCTATAGAAAAATATAACCGTTAATAATGGCTTAACAAAGATAATTTAGGTCAAAAACAGGTCAAGGGCTTCTTTGTAAATATAGGAAACTTTGGGACCAAACTGCAATTCTTTGAAGTTGATAAAAAATTGTCAGGTACTGTTCCGGAGGGCTGTTGATCGACACCAAGGGGGTGGTATCGGTCGATACTAGTTGATTCTCGACTGCTTCGTCTCGCGAATCAGACAACCACTCTTCAATAAAACATGCATAACTTTTGATCAAGATTTCAATTGACCTCAAACCGGTGGCGTTGGAAAGTTAACTCCAAGCTCTATCTTTGTGTCACAATATGATTTCAATCGCACCATGGGATGGTCTTAATCCATAGATAAACTTCTTATGCATCTGCACAGTCTGCACCTCAAAAAGTTCCATAATCTCGAACGTTCTCCAAAACTTATATGAACCTAAAAACACTCTAAAAAAACTCCAAACACATATACTAGACTCTAAAAATGAGCTATAGTATGGATAAAAATAGGTAAAAACCATGACATATCAACTCCCCCTGACTTATATATCCTTTTGCTTGTCCTCAAGCAAAACATAGAATAAATTTGTGGAAATAGTTTGAAAACACCGAGACTCATCAGTTCCTTAGAAAACCACCATCACCAAAATATATTGCAGCCACATCTGAGGTATTTCCATATACTTAGTCCCAGCTTAGGAAACTCCCATACCACAACTTACAAGATATCATCTGACATACCCCTCTGCTAACCTCATTTCTTAGAATATAAAGGTATACACTTCATCTTGGAAATATCAATCAAAAATAAATATACTCTTACTCAAGCAAGTATCTGAACAACAGATAGTCTTCTCTGGTCCCTTTCTTCCCTCTTTTCTCTCTTCTCTGAATCTTTTCTCTTTTCTTTTTTTGATTATTTTATTATAATTATTCCAATGAACAGTGACACTACTGCAATCCGTCTTGTTCATTTTCATTTTTTCTTTGGCAAAGCGTAGGCGAATAATGGGGTCATAGGAGATTTTCCTACACCTCGCTTCCAACAATGTGTGATCATTCCTTTCTGAATTAGAATAATGAGGTCATAGGAAATTTTCTTACCCCTTTGCATCTTTAAGGATATCATCTCATTTTTTCTTTCTAAATGTTGAACAGGGAGAGAGAGAGAGCGAGAAGGTAATAAGAAACCCACAAAATTTTACCTTCCAGTTGCAGAGGAATCTGATCTAGTGTATACCAAGATCCAAGACACAAATTGAATTGATTAGGTTGGAGGTTAACTTTGGTTCCTGCAGACAATCTTAGCAAGTGTGGGTTTTACAAGCGTGTTGATCCACTTTGACATTTCCATTCCTTTGTGGTTATGTAGTACTGTTCAAAGAAAAAGTTCATATTCTCCAACTGACTCTATTAACTCAATAAACCAAATTTAATAATGACATATTGACACTCAAAACAAAATACAATGTCATTAACTACCTCCCCAGACTTAAACAACATTGTCCTTAGTGTTATATAGTTTGAGATTGACAAGAAAATAAATAGGAATGTAAAAAACTAGTAAGGAAAATGATTATATCGTCTGATAGGAGAGTCAATCGATATAGTTTAGTGGAAGTCGATGCTTGCGCAGACTCTTCTTCCTAGGATGAACTGTTTAGAATGAATAAGAAAATTATCTTATCAGTGGGTTGCCTCCCACTCAACGCTTTTTCAGTCATTATCTTGACGCTTTGGAGTTCTGGGTCGATCCGGATGAGATTGGGAACTTGCTCTGAAACAGTTCATAATGTCCAATAACTTCATCTTCAGTACACTGCCCTTGAAATCTTTCATAGAAGCCTCTCCTTTGTCTATCATCTCAAAAGTGAAGAACGCTCGAACCGTAGTAAAAGGTTTTGAGAAACCACTAAATCAACTAAAAAAATGTCGGAGACACCAATCCATGAAGCTAGATGTCTACTTATGTTTTTTCGATATGCTTCGTAGTAGACATTCTTATTAACGTGTGTGAAAACACCCTTTTCTCAACCAAGTTAACTAATACACCTGATGCAGTCACGAGAGCTTGATATAGCCTATTTATTACTAGTTTTAGACCATGTTATAGGCTCTATTTAGGGTATGTTATGTGTGTCTAGGCTATGTTTTGAGGTCTTTACAGGTCCATGTACGTTTTGGAGATATATAGAGATACTTGAAGCTTTTGGAGCATTTAGAGGTGAATAATCCGTAGCTCATCACTGTGAGAGTCAAATTACAAGACTACCATCGATCGACGACACAACGTTGGCGTTGACCGATGTTACATGACTAAGATGGATCGACGATGCACACCTGTAATCGATCGATTTCCAATTCGCAGATAGCCGATTTTCAATCCCAAGTTAGAGACAAGATACAAGATTACAAGATTACCCTTGAACGAGTTTTGACCTAGACTTTAGGGTTTTATTTTTATACTTTATGTATTACACCAGATTAAGAAGTGCGGGGTGAGGGGTCCTAGGTGCCTACGTTTTGTGGCAAAGTGTGTGTGATCCACCCCACCATAGTTGTAGGATTTATTTAGGGAGAAGATTACTCCTTAAGGAGATTTGTATTGGTACCCCAGTATTTTATCTATGCATTATATTCAAATTATTATTCTTACTTTAATTATTTCTGAGTAGTTATCAACTAGGTTTAAAGTTTATTAATGGTACTGATGGATTAGCCAAACAATATAATTGTTAGGGTCATTATTAGATCTATTAATATAATGTGTTATTGCTTGTGTTCTAGAGTAATTAACTATAACCTTGATAATAGGATAGTTAGGCACAAGCCAGAGCATGGTCTGCAATTGGAATTTATTCTCTTGAGCTAGGTTGCTAGAAACAAACGAGAGTTGATGTAGTTAATCTAGAAAACTTATCGAATTAGGTAATAAAGCTGGACTCAAGAAACCATCGATCAACGCAAGATCATTGCACTCAATCAATGGTCATTCCGTGTCAACAAGCGAGAGCTGAGACATTGGACTTGGTTAATAGATTAGACTCGCAGCGAGAGCTGGTGTCTTTTACATTAGATATCGAGTTCCATGATTAAATACCCTTGACTTCTATCTTCTATAATCCACATACCTGAAATCCTAGATCTAGCATATTTACATTTGCATCTAGTTAATCTACTAGCATATTTACATTTGCATCTAGTTAATCTATTAGCATATTTCCATATTTACATTATTAGTATATTTCCATATTGCATCTATACCTTCTAATAAGGAATATTTCCTTGACCTAATTACTTGTTACCAATATATATAGTTACCTAGCTTAGTCTTTAGAAATAAAAAATCTATTATGTGCTATTGTTCTATGTGGATTCGATCCCTAAGTACTACACATGATCTCTCTTGGCAAGAGTATTATTTTGTATGTTAGGATTAAGTGTTAATTTGACAGTTATTTGTTTAGGATATTTATACACTGTTAGAACATAAAAACACCACCATATCAAATTTGGCACTGTTGCCGAGGAACAATGATCGCCATTAGATTTATTTTCTAGGATTTAGTCTAGGTTTGTTACTTTCAAGTTATTGATTTTTCTTTTTCTTTGTTTTTCAGGTGCATGCGAAAGAGTACCAACACGACTTACTGTTCTCAGACCCACAACAACTCGAAGGTACAATCCAGAAAGAAAGACGACGAGCATCGATCGATAACATCTACTTAGCATCGATCGACACTTCTTTACAGACAGCATTGGCCGACATTAGAACTCCAACATCAACCGACATTGATCAACTAGCATTGATCAACAGCACCTCATCCGCATCAATCGACGACAGTAGACTAGTTCAGATGGTTGCCCTATAATAGTGGTCCAGAATGAGAAGGGAGACTTGGATGACCTCAACGGTCATCTGCGTAATGCAGCAGGTCAAAGGATAGACAATCAGGGGACTATAATCCCTGATACAGAAGCAGAAGCAGACGCTGCAATAGCTCAACCTGAAGCTAACGCCCAAGCTGCTCAGAGAACGCTAGCTGACTACAACCGTCCAGACCAGTTGTACGCCAACAGATCCGCCATTTGCCCTCCAGCTTTTAAAGAAACGATTTTGAGATCAAGCCCGCTTCCTTCGGACTTGTTGCGCAGACGCCTTACCATGGATTGCGACACGAGCACCCTATGGATCATCTGAAAAGATTTGAGGATCTAGTTACTGCTATTAAAGCCAATGGAGTCCCTAAGGACTATCTTTTCTGTAAGCTCTTCAAGTACTCACTTGCTGGAGAAGCTTCATATTGTCTTAAGCAACTACCACCAGGATATCTGACATCCTGGAATGACATTAAGAACGCTTTCTTGCGTAACTTCTTTGGTGACGCAAGAGCAGAAGATCGGAGGAGCAAGATTGCTACTTTTTCACAAGAACCTTCAGAGTCTTTCAGAAACTCATGGATCAGATTCAAGTAATACCAAAGAGACTGTCCACATCATGGGTTCAACAAAGTGCAGCTTCTTAGCACTTTCTTCAGAGATATTGAATTGCAGTATCAGATGGCTTTGGACACAGCTACTGAAGGAAATTTCAGCACTAGGAGCCCCGAAGAAGCTACAAGATTGATTGAGAATCTAGCATCTAGCAACAGTACCAAGAATACAGATTTTGAGAGAAAGAAATCACTTTCAGCAGTGAGCAAGGAGTAGATTGAAGAAGTAAAAGCAAAGCTGGATAGTGTTCAGAAATTTATCAAAAACAGGTTACTTTGCAGAGGTAGAAGCAATAGAGTCTCAAGAAGATGAGATTGAAGAAGGGGATGTGAACTACATTGATGGGAATGGTTTCAGAGACAAGGGAATCCAGGTTTTGATAGGAACTCCTATTGTGCTGGTCAAAGGAGTAACTTTAATCAGAGTCACAGCGAAGGCCCTTCAACAACGACATGACATATGGATCTTCCTACTACCAAAATCATCCTCCAGAAACTCAGGGAAGCAAGATTGAAGAAATGGTTGATAGAGTATTAGAGGAACAACAGAAGATGACTGTGG
The DNA here is from genome assembly GCA_905132765.1 of Moricandia arvensis. Lineage (NCBI taxonomy): Eukaryota > Viridiplantae > Streptophyta > Magnoliopsida > Brassicales > Brassicaceae > Moricandia > Moricandia arvensis. The sequence goes on along the minus strand of CAJHQP010007505.1, from coordinate 24,338 downwards.
ATTTCAACGGAAAGATAGATGGTCTGTACCTCAACCTCAACACCAAGTTTGAAAATCTGAGCACCCATGTGAAGAAATTGGAGAATCAAGTGATGCAAACAAGTGAGACCATTAGGATACATGAGGGCCTGATTAAGGAGAAGATGGCTGGGCAGAAACACCAGTTCAATGCATTGATTGATGATGATTTTCTGACAGGAAGAGAAACCCTAACAGAAACTTTCGTGTGGAAATTCCATGTCACTCGGTAATTCCCATCCGCATCGATCGACGCAAGACAACGAGAATTGATCGACAGTGAAACCTACAGAGTCAGTAGCCTTGTGTGAATCGACTAATGTGGATCAATACTGTAATGATGACCTGGATCGACATAGAGACAAAACCATTGATCGACAATACATGTCTGGCATCGATCGACAGGGTAGAAACCCAGTTCGATTACCCAACCTCAACACAATTCTGATTTTGCGTCCAACAGAACCAGTTTCAGACCAGAATACAAACACATCTGAATCTATGGATCTTGACAGAGAAGATGAGGGACACTTAAAGAGGAGGCAAAAGATCCCAAAGCATCAACGCAGAGAAGCCAATGAAAAGGACATATATGGCTTTGCTAGAAGAGTTTTTAAAATTCCTTTAGATATATGTTTTGATGAAGCTTATTATACTAACAGATTGTGGATGTTTTTCAGGGAAACAGATGATGACATAGAAATCATGTTCAATCACCTAAGAGAGAAGATGAAGCAAAGAACCTGTTTGAAAAAGAAAAGTGATCCTGGGAAGTTTGTGGTTCCATGCTTCATCAAAGGAAACAAATATCTTAACGCCTTATGTGACACTGGATCTTCAGTGAGCATTATGCCAAAGTCCATGGCAGAGGATCTGAACCTAAGAGTCGAACCCTCCAACGATTCGTTCACATTTGTAGACTGCTCAAGAGTGAACCCATGAGGGATGGTAAAAGATGTTCCAGTGCAGATCAACAACGCCCTAGTTCCAGTAGACTTTCATGTGATGGACATCAGGATAGACTGGAACTCTTCGCTACTACTTGGGAGAGCATTCATGGCTACTGTGGGAGCCATATGCGACATGCAGTTAAACAGGTTGTATCTATCTCTAATTGATAAAAATATTTTTTATGAACCTATCAAAAATAAGAACAAGGCTACCCTGATCGAATTGTGTAATGATGCAGAGCTTGTGGCCACATGCTTCTGCGATTACGAGTGCAATGAGGAATCGGAAGATGGTGCATCGATCGACACCCAACCCATATCATCGATCGACACCCACCCTTCAACATCGATCAACACCCAACCCTTATCATCGAGCGACAGTCCTGCAAGTCAACAATCGATTGACACCCGTCCTTAAATATCGATCAACACCCATAACCCATAACCAATCCACACCCACCATGCTGATTACAATCACAACTCAGCCTACATCGAATACGATGAAAACTAAAGAGAAGAAGAGATGATCGAGTACCGAGGGCTTGCTATGGAAGAGGCTGGGTTTTTTCGTGTTTCCCATGAACCGGGGAAATCGACATCGATCTACGGCGACCATAAGCCATCGATCGATACTGAGCACGAAGCAGAAACCAAACTTGATTCAGCAGAAGAACGCGACAGAGAAACTGGTTATCTACAATCCAGATGAGTTCAGTATTATGAGAGATCGATATGGTCACGCATGAGCTATGGATGGCAGAATTCTAAACGTCACTAAGGAAGATGTAACAGATATACTTTCATTTGCCAATAGAGCTGGAAACCCTTTTGGGCACCGGTCTGATTATCGAGAATCGATCGATGGTAACCTTATACCGTCGATCGAAAAAATTGGGCATGCTAAGGATACGGTGAAGCCTACGAAGAATATGATTCAGATTACACAGAGGACGAAGCTGGCTTGGTAATGAACGCGAGAGTAAGCAATCCAGCATCAACAATGTGCCTATATTGGCCATCAAACGACATCAAACGTAAGCCAGACCATTCACTTGGAAGAGAAGAAACAGAAGATGGTTATCTCAGACCCGATGAGTTTGGAATTTTCAGATATGTAGAAGGATGTGCACGAGGTCTTTATGGGAGAATTCTAACTCTACCTATGAAAGATGTAGCAGACGCCCTTATTATGGCTGAATGATCAGGAAATTTCTTTGGACAACAGCAACAGCCATCGATTGACGCCCAGTTAACGGCATCGATCGACAACGAGGAGTAGCGGCACGAGCCAATTCAAACTCTACCATTGATCGACATAGAGAATAATGCAGCGATTGATACCACTACAAAGCAGCAACAGACATACAACAGAGCAGATATTGATGATATTGCATGAGATCTACAAAGCACAAGAGATGTCACTGGATGATTTGTACATGAGGCTTGATGATTTCTACTATCCTATTGATAAATGCCTCACCAATTTGACTCCACGCATGGATGAAATGAAGCAAGAGATGGATATTGTTCAGAGACAGCATGCCAATAGACCGGATAGAGTGACATCGAGCGACAGCAACACCTTGCCATGATTCGATACTGAGTTTGACAGACAGAAGTCCGCAGCAGAACACCAATTAGAAGATAGGTTCGATGAAATTGTTTTTTCTCAGAGCCTGATGAAGGAAATATTTCTCAAAAATTGGAGGAGTTATCAGACACTACAGCTGCCAGACTTAGAATGCTCCAGCGCAGTATAAAGAAGAATGCATTCACTAGAGGTTACTAAGGAGATCATAAAGAACGAGAAAACCAGAGGAGATGAGGCAGTTAGAAACTTCATTGGTCCATGGTTTCAGAAGAGCAAAGAAGATGTAGGCACTATTTTTCCAAGGTTTGATCAACCTCCTTTCTAGTCAGAACGTTCACAAGGTCGAGCTTAATACTATAACCAAGCGTTGAGTGGGAGACAACCAACTGTTTAGTAAGTCTTAATTAGTTTTTGATTATATTAGTCTAATTTCTAAATTTATTTTATTATTGCAAGTTTTCAAAAAAAAGAAAAAAAAAACGGGGAAGATAGTCTGCATAGAGCATCGACCGACACTTGATCACTGCCGATCGACGGAGTAACCAACGGATCGATCGATGGACACTTAACTGTGTCAATCGACGGCACCATCAGCAGGCAGGTATATCATTTTTCCTTGTTAGATTTGGTTCTTATGATTTATTTCTTCACCAATCTCAGAATGTATAACACTGGTGATAGTGTTGTTTAAGTATAAGGGAGATATTTCTGATATTGTGTTTTATTTTGTGTTTTATAAGCAGTAGAAACTTACAGGTTTAGCATCGATCGACACCATTAACCGACCATCGATCAACGCTCTCTTACAGAGAGAGGTATCGAGTTTTATACTTAAGCTATTTACTTTTGATTTAATTTTTCTAACCAATCTGGGGCGGATTAGACTGGGGACAGTTTAATTTAATTATGGGGGAGGTTTGCTAATGCTATCTGATTGTTTTTGAGTGTTATTTATTTATATATAAGTTTTTCAAAAAGTTTTATTGAGTTAAGAAGTGGACTATGATCAAGATTTATTATTGACTAACCATGCAATAAGCACCATTCTTACAAGGTTGTTTGCAGAGAATATTAGAGATACCAAAGTGGATCATCCTGCCACTATATCACACTTGCTTAGAAAGTTTGAAGAAACCGAAGCTGATTTCAAACATTAATCATGACAGTATTTGCTTGCTTTGGGATTTAGTATACATTGGATCTGATTCCTTCTGCAATTCTGGAAGGTGTGCTTCTGATTCCCCTCTCTCTCCCCTTCAGATTAAAAAAGGACTCAAATATGATTTGGTGGCTACAACCATTAAAGTTTGATTCATATGATCCTAGAAAGAGATAAAGGTAAAAAATAAGTGAACATGATCTTGTGGCAAAAACCATTAGGGCTTGATTCATGGAAGCCTATCAAAATATCTCAGTTAATTAAAATAAAATAAAATGATACCCTCAAAACAAGGGAGACATTGCTAAGAAGAAGTGAGAAGAGAGAGAGAAAATGAATCAGAGAAGGCTACCTTTGTGTTCAGATACTTGCAGAGGTAAGAGTCTATGTGTCCCTTGATCGATACTCCCAAGGTAAAGCCTGCACTTTTATTTTATGCAAATAAATGAAATCTGTAGAGGGGCGAGTCAGACTAGTATTCGCTAAGTAGTTGGTAGAATGGATTTGATTGCTATACTAGGATTGAGTATATAAAGTTTCTTTGTGATTGACTTGATAGGATGTGGTTGCAATAAAGTAAGGTGACAGATATACTTAGACATTATGTGAGTCTTCACTTTTCAAAACCTCTTTCATAGGCTTGTTTGCTTGAGGACACGCAAATGGTTAAGTGTGGGGGAGTTGATATAGCTAATTTATTACCAGTTTTAGACCATGTTATAGGCTCTATTTAGGGTCTGTTATGTGTGTCTAGGCTATGTTTTGAGGTCTTTACAAGTCCAGGTATGTTTTGGAGATATATGGAGATACTTGGAGCTTTTAGAGCATTTAAAAGAGAATAATCCATTTCTGATCATTGTGAGAGTCAAAGTACAAACCTACCATCGATCGACGACACAACGTTGGAATCGACCGATGTTACATGACTAAGATCGCTCGATGATGCACACCTGTCATTGATCGATGTCCAATTCGTAGACAGCCGATTTTCAAGCCCAAGTTAGAGACAAGACACAAGATTACCCTTGGACGAGTTTTGACCTAGACTTTAGGGTTTTATATTCATACTTTATGTATTACACCAGATTAAGAATTGCGGGGTGAGGGCGTGCTAGGTGCTTAGGTTTTGTGGGAAAGTGTGTGTGTGCACCACCCCACCATAGTTTTAGGACTTATTTAGGGAGAAGATTCATAACTCGCTAGGGAGATTTGTATTGGAATCCCAATATTTTATCTATCCATTATATTCAGAATATTATTCTTACTTTAATTATGTCTGAGTAGTTATCAACTATATTTAAGGTTTATTAATGGTACTGATGGATTAGCCAAACAATAGAATTGTTAGGGTCATTATTAGATCTATTAATAGAATTCTGCTTATTTCTTGTGTTCTAGAGTAGCTAACTATAACCCTGATAATATAATATTTAGGCGCAAGCGAGAGCATGGTCTACTACCAGAATTTATTCTTTTGAGCTAGGTTGCTAGAAAAAAACAAGAGTTGATTTAGTTAATCTAGAGAACTTATCGAATTAGGTCATAAAGCTTGACTCAAGAAACCATCGATCGACGCAAGATCATTGCACTCAATCAATGGTCATTCCGTGTCAACAAGCAAGAGCTGAGACATTGGAATTGGTCAATAGATTAGACTCGCAGCGAGAGCTGGTGTCTTTTATATTAGATATCGAGTTCCATGACTAAATACCCTTGACTTCTATCTTCAATAATCCACTTACCTGAAACCCGAGATCTAGCATATTTACATTTGCATCTAGTTAATCTACTAGCATATTTACATTTGCATCTAGTTAATCTATTAGCATATTTCTATATTTACATTATTAGCATATTTCCATATTGCATCTATACCTTCTAATAAGGAATATTTTCTTAACCTGATTACTTGTTTCTAATATATATAAGTACCTAGCTTAGTCTTTAGAATTAAGAAATCTATTGTGTGTCATTATTCTCTGTGGATTCAATTCTTAAGTACTACACATGATCTCTCTTGGCAAGAGTATTATTTTGTGTGTTATGATTAAGAGTTAATTTGGCAGTTATTTGTTTAGGATATTTATACCCTGTTAGAACATAAAAACACCACCATGTTAGAGCTCTTCCTAGAATCATAGGTACATGTGAATTTCCCAACTCCAACACCTGAAAGTTTTTAGGTACAATGCAGTTCCCAATTCTCACTCCTATATCATTGACAAAACCTTGTGGAATTTTGGTGAGGTAGTCCGTGAAAGTTAGAGCGATCCTAGAAGCTTCCTTAAGAAGACCAAATTTCTCTGAAATGCCTTTAGATATGATGGTAACTAAATATCAAGTATCATGGAGGGCATCCGAATTTTTTTTGCCTTGAAGTAGTGCAGGGAACCACAAACTTCCTGGATCTTTGAGCCTTGTCAGTTTCTTGACCTTAGGAGTTGCACTTCTAACTTCATCAAACAGTGCCTTAACCTCTTCCGCAGTCTCTCTGGAGTTCCTGAAAAATTTAATCAATCCATGGCCTTTGTAAGCATCTTTAAAGGAAACATCTTCAAGTATCCTCTTCACTTGATTGCGGAAACCAGCTAGCTCCAGTGCATTAATAGGCCCTTTCAGATGCTTTGGTACCTTAGATTATGAGACCTTTGACTTGTAAAGCTTCTCATCCACCAATTTCAGAGTTTTAGAAAGTGTAGCCTCTGAATTTGTAGGGTGTCGATCGACACTCATTGTGTGTTCTTCAACACTGGGAATGTATATATTCTCAGTAGGTATGAAATCATCTATGGGAATGTCATTTTAAATTCTGATATATGAAAGTTGGTCAACAACTCCATTCTCTACCTCCTTCTTGTCTTTGATCTCAATATCGAACTCATGTATTATCCATCTGAGTAGTCTTTGTTTTGCATCTTTCTTCTGCATCAAGTACTTGAGAGCAGCATGATCAGTATGCACAATAAATTTAGAACCAACCAAGTAGGGTCGAAACTTCTCAAAAGCAAACACAACAGCGAACAACTCTTCCTCGGTAGTTGCATAATTCCTCTGTGCATCATCAAGTGCACTAGCATAGTAAACAGCGTGAAGCTTCTTGTCCTTCTTCTGTCCAAGTAAAACTCCCACAACAAAATCACTGGCATCACACATTACCTTGAAATGTAAATCCTAATCTTGAGCTTCTACGATAGGGGTGGATACTAGAGCTGTCTTGATCTCTTGAAAAGCCTTAAGGCAATCGGGGGTGAAGTCGAAATTGACTTCTTTGCAAAGGAGGGACGTGAGTGGGCGAGCGATCTTACTGAAGTCTTTAATGAATCTCATATAGAAACCTGTGTGTCCTAGATATTTCCTTACATATTTCACATTAGTGGGTGCTGGTGCCTTATCATGACCTCGATCTTGGATTTGTCTACCTTAATACCAGCTACTGAAAAATTCCATCATTGACCATAAACTGGCATTTCTCTTAATTCAGGACTATATTCTTCTTAACACATCTGGCTAATACCTTGCACAAGTTTTTGAGGCATGATGTAAAATCAAACCCAAACACCGAAAAATCATCCATAAAGATTTCCATGAAATCTTCAATCATATTTGTGAAGATAAATATCATACACCATTTGGAAGGCAACATGAACATTACAAAGTACAAAGGAATCATGCAGTATACGAATGCACCACATGGACAAGTAAAAATGGTCTTTTCTTGATTCATCCGGATGGATAGAAATCTGAAAAAAAAAATCCTAAATACCGATCGAGAAAACAGTAGTACTGGTGGTTCACCAGTCTTTCAAACATCTGATCAATGAACACTAGGGGAAATGACCTTTTCTTGTAGTAGCATTCAACTTCATGTAGTATATGCAGATAATGTGCCCAGTAACAGTCCTCAAAGGGATTAGATCGTCTTTATCATACTCTATCACTGCAACCACTCATTTCTTTGGAATCACATGTACCAGACTGACCCAATATCTATCTTAAATTGGAAAGATAATTCCTGCTTCCAGAAGTTTCGTAATCTATTTGATCACCACCTCTTTCAGATTCAGATTCAGTCTCCTTTAATGCTCAATGGATGAATTCGACTCGCCTTCCAGGTGTATCCTATGAATGCGTAAATCGGGTGGGATACCTAGGATGTCTCTGAGAGAATACCTAAGATCCCTGTGATACTTACGCAGATTGTTGAGCAATAAAGCGAGTTCTCTAGATTTCAAGTTCACATTTTCAATAACATGGTAGGAGTTCTCGCAGAGAAAAACATATTAGGGTCTTTCTGGAAATTGTTTTAGCTCAAATTCAGGGCTTTCCTAAACTCCCGCTGATGGATGCGTTAGAGTATCAATCGTTGCTAGTGGAGCATCGATCAATACTCAGCGAAATTTTGATTTCTTCCTTAGCGTCAATCTGCATTACTTCCACATTAGCATTCAGTAGTCTACCATACTCAGAAGCTCGGTCATCTATACTGAAAACATCGCTTGCAGAGGCTGTGAGGGCTCTTTCCAAGGAGTCCGTAGAGAAGATATCCTTGAATGATTCTTCAGCTACTTCAGTAAGATGGTCTACAAAGAAGGTTTGGCCATCAATCATGGGTCTCTTGACTAACTTTTCCATCTTCAATATAATCAGCAAATATCCCACGTTCAGACATATATGCCCTTTCCTAAAGATGTGCTCTCAAATTAACCCTATGAGAAACTTACTCTCTCAAATAAGAGGTTCAGCTGTAATACTTACCAAATCCACAGAGACTCTAATATTACACAATAGATTTATTGTTTTCGAATTAAAGCTATAAAATAGTTATAAAGCAGTAAATAGTGATTTTGAATGTAGGTTTGGTTTATTAAGATTGATGGGAAATAATTAGACTTAGGGGAACTCTCAGGTAGGATAAGAAAGGCAGTTTAATTATTATTAGGGGTTTTGATGAAGTACCATTCTCGAACTCAAACTTAAGGTTTAGACAGACAACTCTCGCGTGTCCTAACGGAGTGTCGATCGATGGCCACTACGTGGTGTTGATCGACGCTACTTCTAAACAGATTTGGTTATGTAGTTTGATAAGTTTCTTTAAGATCCTAATTCAACTCTCGTATGTAACTAGTAGTTTAGTTCATCTAAGTTACAGTTAAGGTATAGCCAAGCTCTCTCTTATGCTAATTAATCCTAGGATCTAAGGTTAAGGTGATCAGTCTAAAACTTACCAATAAGAACAGCCAGATGAAGAACTAATTAGATTACCCTAACAATATAATATGATCAGCAAACCATTTTTACCTTTGAAGAACCATGAGAGCATTAACTGAATCTAATTAGATTACCCTAACAATATTATATGATCAGCAAATCTCTCACTGGCGAAATGAACTAGCTTCTTTTCTACCATAAGAGCATGAACTGAATCTAATGTTGCTTTCACCTCAGATATTTGATCTCTATTCAAAATATCAGCCATATTCCTCCTCTCACGATCAGTTCTCTCGACACTAATGCTAGTTGCCACATTTTCAATGAGCCTTGTAGCTTCCTCAAGGCTCCTGGTTTTGAAGTTCCATTGACTCGCAGCGTCCAAAGCTGATTGGTATATCCAACCGACACCTCTGAAGAAACTATTAAGCAGCTGGATCTCGGAAAAAACCATGATGTGAGCAGTCTCGCTAATGAGCTTTGAATCTTACCCATGAAGCCTTAAAAGCATTAGTAGGACCGTGAGAGAATGTAGAAATTCTATCTCTCAGCTCCTCGGTTCTCGCATTATCAAAGAATTCAGTCAGAAATACAGTCATGATATCATTCTAGGTTGTGAGAGACCCTGGCAATAGGCTATTCAGCCAATAAACCGCATGTCCAGAAAAGTATGTCGCAACAACTTCCAGAAAAGGTAGTCTCCAGAGACTCCATGCATCTTGATACAAGATACGAAGTCCTTAAGTGTTTTGATATGGTCCATGGGATTTTCATGAGGAAGACAATGAAAGGGGTGCTGGCCCACTTGAGAGAAATATTTGGGCTTCAGCTTAATTTTTTCCTCTGAATTGCTGGTGGACGGATCACAGACCTGTTAGTGTAGAACCAATCAGGCATGTTGAAATCCCCAAGCATTCCATGACGCTCCAACCCAGAACTCAAAACAGCAACTATTCCAACATGGATTGAAGTCTGTTGTTCATTAATGAGTTGGTCTACTGTGTTGCACGTTCGACCCTCTGGATCTCCTAGACTACTTCCTTAATATTGTCTAAAGTAATAAGTGTAGACTTGCCTTCTCCTGTCGGAGTGGTGTCGATTGGCGAAGATAATGTGTTTGATCGACGCTGTTAATGCATTATCGATCGGTGAGGCTAGTGATCCGTCAATCGATGCTCATCGTCCATAGTTCATGTTCTTCCTAAAATGTACTTGTTTCAGCAGGAAGAGAGAAATAATTTTTCGTAAACAGAAAACAAAAATCTAGACTATATTCTAAACTAGATCTAATGGTAATAAGAAAGGGTCCCCGGAAATGGCGCGAAATCTTATATGTTCAAATTCAACTTTAAAGTAATTCTCTCAAATAAGAGGTTCAGTTGCAATACATAAGGATCAAATCCATAGAGACTCTGAAATTACACAATTGATTTATTGTATTCGAATTAAGGTTATAAATTAATTATAGAAAGCAGTAAACAGAGAAATAATTAAGTGTTTTAAGTTATCAAGATGAGATGAAGCTAGACTCAGGTCAACCCTCAGGTGTAATAGATAAGAAAACTAAATGTGTATCAGGGATGTATCAAAAAAAATTTCTCAAACTGAAACTCAAGTTATAATCTATCAACTTTTGTATGCAAAGATTGTATAATGTATAAATCTAGGACTCCAACTCTCTTATGTAAACCCTCAAGGTGTGTCGCTCGACACTAGCATATGAGTGTCGGTCGATACTACTTCTAAACAAGCCTAAGAAAAAATGTTTTATAAGTTCTCTAACCACCTAGACCAACTCTCGTTTGCGCCTATTCGATTAGATCATCTAAGTTTCAATTCAGGAAATAGACCAGGCTCTTGTCTGCGCCAATTAATCCTAAGATATAAGTGTAAGGAGATCAATCCTAATCTTAGCAGTAAAAATAATAAGATGAAGAACCAATTGATTTCCCTAACAACAATATAGATTTAACAGACCATCAAACAAATTTTGAAGAACCCAAAATGTAACAATAGAATTACTCAGACATAATCATTGAGAACATAATAATAGTCAAAATAAATTGCATAGATAAAGTAGAAAGAGTAGAGAAACAAAGGGAGTTCAAGATGTTCTCTCTGAAAGGGTTCACATCTCTCTCTAATCCTAAGGTATCTCCTCCACAATAATATTAAAAACATAGCCGTCAACAATGGCTTAACAAAATATAATATAGGTCAAAAATACGTCTGGGGATTCTTTGTAAGTATAGAAAACTCTGGGACCAAACTGCAATTCTTCAAAGTTGATAAAAACTCATTGGGTACTGTTCTGGAGGGGTTTTGATCGACACCAAGGTAGTGGTGTTGGTCGAAATTAATTGATTTATGACTGCTTCCTCTCGCAAGTCATATGAATCACTCTTCAGTAAAACAAGCATAACCTTTGATCCAGAATCCTGATTAACTTTAAACATGTGTCATTGGAAAGCTAACTGAAATCTCTATCTTGTATAAAAAGATGAGCTTAATCTCACCGTGGGAAGGTCTTCACCATAAATAAATTATGACGCATCTGCGTAGTCATGCACCTCAAAAAGCTTCAGAATCTTCAAAGTTCTCCAATACGTACCTTAACCTGAAAACGGTCCACAACAATCTCCAACACATATAATAGACTCTAAAAAGGAATTATATCATGGGTAAAAACAATTTAAAATCATGACACATCAATCAACTTCACCAGTAACGATTGAGCTTTTTCTTATCAGAATCATGCTCCAGCAACTTAATCAGGAAAGCAGGCGGAATCTATGATTGATCAGGTTGTTGAAGGTCAGCAAAAAAATGGCTTTAGAACTCAGTGGAAAAATATATGATGTGTATTTTGAAAAGAACAATAAATTTGAAGCCCTCAACACCGATGAGAAGAAGCTGTAGACTCAAGTTGTTCAGACCAGTGATGTTGTGAAGAGATAAGAAGCTTTGGTTAAAGTGAAATGAGAGGTTGTACAGAAGCACCATGTGAATACCATCATAGAGGATTTGGCAAGTGGTGAGAGATGAAAAGCTTCAAAAAGGCAATTTCCAGGTCAGAATATCAATGTCGCTCGGCAGTACCCCTGCAGAGTCCAAGGATTCCCGGCAGATAGCTAGTGTCGATTGACACCATGCAGACATTGATCGACACCCATCTGCTCCCTTGTCTTATCGGACACTGAAAGCAAGCATCGATCGACACCCTATAAATGTCGATCAACACCAACAAACTATGGTCAACTTCCTCAAAAGTATGATGCATTTATTAGAAAGCCACTGAGGGACATATCCGTATTGGGAAACGAAGGGAGATCAAGCTTCCTAAACATCTGAGGCGTGAGGCTACTGACAAAGATATGGATGATTTCATTAGGAGGGTATTGAGGATCCCCATGGAAGAGTCTTTTGATGAGGCCTACTACAATTACATACTCTAGATGTTCTTCAAAGATAGACTAGAGAGAGAAGAAAAAAATCAAGCGGATGTTCCACCAACTCAGAGGCAAAATGAAGAAAGTCATAACATTAAATAAGAAGAGTGTTCCAGGAAAATTTGTCATTCCATGTACTGTTGCAAGTCACAGCTATCCAAATGCTTTGTGTGATAATGCTTATTCAGTGAGAATCATGTCAAGAGAGATGGCTACGAATTGGGTCTCAAGATCGAGCCTTCTTATGTCATCTTCACTTTTGTGGATTGCTCTAAGGTAATTTCAGGAGGGATTCTTAGAGACTTGGAGGTAAAGAAGTGAGACGTTGTCTTCCCTGTTGGATTCCATGTGATGGATATTGAGACAGACTAGAACACATCCTTGCTTATTAGAAGAGCTTTTATGGCTACAGTAAGAGCAGTCTGTGATATGTAAACAACCAAACTGTGTTTGATATTCGTTGATAAGGATGTCTTCTATGACCCAGTCACTGTGCTCAGACGAAGAGAGAACACAGCCTACATTGGGCTTGGTGGTGATCCAGGATTCGTGGCTGTTATTGAGGCTGATTCAGATCGAGAAAGTTCTGATGACGAAGAAGTATCGATCAACACAAAACCAACATCAATCGACACCTTTGATATTCTACAGCAGATGGAGGCTCTAACATTTGATTCAACTATTCCAGGATACTGACACTGATAGTCCTTGAACTTGGTGAACATGGGGGTCGACAGAAATCGAGAAGGTCAAGCGCGCAGCATATCAGGGAAAGGTTGTTGACGTGGCCAAAGCTGAAATGATAGAGGTTCTCGAAATGGTTGTGAGTGTATGAAATAACCATCTGGGGATACAAGAAGATGCAAACCCCTTTCATAGAACAGCAACAACACAAGAAAATACGGTGTTTCCTCCTATCAGATTCCATCAGCAACAACCAAAAGAGACAATATCGAAGTTCTGATGGATAAGATCATTATAGGACATGAAAGAATGGTAGATGATTTCTGTAGAACGCTGGATGCTACCTATATTCAGCTAAGTGACATGGACAAATGGGTGAGTAACCGTGTGGAGACGCTGGAACTTCAAGTGGATCAGATTAGTGCTACTTTGAGGAGGCAAGAAAAGTAGAGATCATGACGTGATGAAGCCATAAGATGCTTTGTGGGCTGTCAGTTTGAAATTTCTGAAGAAGATGTTGAGACTTGTTTTCCAACAAGTTCTCATTTGCGTTAAGACTAGTCCATAACTCTAACGTCAAGTTAAAGACTATAAACAATCATTGAGTGGGAGGCAACCCAATATTAGGTAGTTTTCATTTTATTCAAAAAAGGAAGAAGATCGACGAGTTTAGTACCATTGTCGATCGACAATATCGATTGGCACTTAACAGTTGCCATCGACACTCCAACTCAGGTATGTCACTCGTTTTTATCAATTTCTCTTATTTCGGTTTTCTACTTATTTCTTTTGCCAACTTCAGGCTGAATAACACTAGGGACAGTGCTGTTAAATCTGGTGGAGGTAGTTACTGATATTGTCTTCTGCTTTGAGTGTTAGTGAGTCGTTTAATGGAGTCAAAAGGGGATGATGAACTTTTTCTTGGAATAAACCGCATAACCACTCTCTAGCACCATTCTTTGGTTATTGACTGTAAGGTGTACATAATGGAAACCCCAAAGTGGATCGACCTGCCCAGTAACATCCACGCTTACTGAGAATTTTCGAAGGAACCAAAGCTAACCTCCAACATAATCTACATCAAATCTCTTGTCTTGGGGCTTGGTATACACTAGCTCGGATTCCTCTTTTAGGACTTGAAGGTAAAAGTCTGTGTGGTTCTGGTTGCCCTCTCTCCTCTCCTTGAAATGATGAGAGAAGAAAAATATTCATATGACTTTCGGAGTAGTAAAGGGGTAGGATAATTTCTTATGATCCTACTGTTTTACTACAATTGGACGATGACATAAAGTTAGAACCGAGGGGTAGGAAAATTTCTTATGACCCTACTATTTGCATACACTTTGCAGAGCATGAAATAAAGATAAAAAGATTCATAGAATAGAGAAAGCTGGAATAAAGGAATTTGAGAAGACTGTATGTGTATTCAGATACTTGTCTGAGTAAGAGTTCATGTGTCTTTTAATTAATACTCCTAAGATGAGCCTGCATTTATATTTCTGAAATGAGGTCAGTAGAGGAGTATGTCAGATGGTGTATGGTGAGCTGTGGGCTGGATGGTCAGGTTGCTAAGCAGAGTTCAAGTACATGGAAGTGCTTTCTAAGGTTGGTACATATCTGAAGTGTCTTGCAACATTGTAGATGTGATGGTGGTGTTCTAAAGAACATGTTACTTCCCACGTTTTCACATCTCATCCATAGGTTCATTCTGTGTTTTACATGAGTGCAAGCAAAAGATAGATATGAATGAGTTGATATACCATGGTTTTTAACACTTTAAGACCATGGTATATGTTTTATTTAGAATCTATTATATGTGTTTGGAGTCGTTCTAGGGTCTTTTCAGTTCTAGGTACATTTTGGGAAACTTTGAATATTATGGAGGTATTTGAGATACAAAATTTTGAAGATACGTCAGAAGTTTAGCTATAGATGGAGGACTTCCCATAGTGCAAGCTCATAATATGACAAACAATAGAGCTACGTGTTAGCTCCAATGCCACCGGTTTGAGGTCGATCAGACGATTAGATCAAAAGTTATGCTCGGTTTATTGAAGGGTGGTCCGTCTGACGAGAATCAACTAGTGTCCACCGACACCACCTTGGTGTCAAACGACACTCATCCTAATCAGTGCCTGACGAGTTTTTATCAACTTCTAGGAACTGCAGTTTGACCCATAATTTTTCCTTACTTACAAAGAAGTCCATGACGTGCTTTTGACCTATATTATGTTTTGTAAAGCCATTGTTGACAGTTAAGCTTGATTACGGATTTGGAAACCTATATTAGAAGTCCTCCAGAGTTGATTTGGGATTCTTGTTGTTCATTATATTTGCATTCCATTCAGTCTGTGATTATGTTTTGCAGGACTATGTATGATTAGTTTTCTTGTTAGATTTTGGGTTCTTCAAAGTTTATTGAATGAAATTTTCGGCTTGATAATATTGTTCGGGTAATCCACTAGTTCTTGATTTAAGTTGTTTATAACTCTAGTTTCTCGATTAATCACCTTGAATCTAGATATTAGGATAATTGTGAGACACGAGAGTGAAATCGATTTCTTAAATTAACTTAGGTGAGCTAAATGTTTATTCTCAGCGCGAGTTGGTTTAAGGATTTAGTGAACTAATCAAACCGAAGTTTATTTCTTGTCTTAAATAATTGACTTCACAATGAGAGTTGTAATTCTAGGATATAGACATTAGCTAGCTATGTATCTAGAGTTGATTGACTGTTGTTTTGAGTTTGAGTTCGAGTTCGAGAAAGAATCTTACTAAAACCCCTAATAATCTATCTTGCTTGCAGTTCTAAAATATCTGTGTGTTTCCTTGAGTCCAACTCCTCCCATATCTGATAACTTACCATCTTCTTGTTTTATTTGTTATTTACTGCATTTAATTCTCTATTGTTTGGCTTAACTTGAAAACAAATTTCTATTGTGCAATCTTAGAGTATTTGCGGATTTGATCCCTAAGTACTAATACGATCTCTTATTTGAGAGAATTGCTCTTAAGGTAATTTTAGAATATCATCTTCTTCTCTAGTAAACATACTAGGGTTCAGATCTCTCTCTAATCCTAAGGTATCTCCTCCAGAATAATATTTAAAACATAGCCGTCAACAATGGCTTAACAAAATATAATATAGGTCAAAAATACGTCTGGGGCTTCTTTGTAAGTATAGAAAACTCTGGGACCAAACTGCAATTCTTCAAAGCTGATAAAAACTCATTGGGTACTGTTCTGGAGGGGTTATGATCGACACCAAGGGAGTGATGTTGGTCGAAATTAATTGATTTTTTACTGCTTCCTCTCGCAAGTCATATGAATCACTCTTCATTAAAACAAGCATAACCTTTGATCCAGAATCCTGATTAACTTCAAACATGTGTCATTGGAAAGCTAACTAAAATCTCAATCTTGTATCAAAAGATGAGCTCAATCTCACCGTGGGAAGGTCTTCACTATAAATAAATTATGACGCATCCGCGTAGTCATGCACCTCAAAAAGCTTAAGAATCTCCAAAGTTCTCCAATACTCACCATAACCTGAAAACGGTCCACAACAATCTCCAACACATATAATAGACTCTAAAAAGGACTTATATAATGGGTAAAAACTAGTTAAAATCATGACACATCAATCAACTTCACCAGTAACTATTGAGCTTGTTCTTATCAGAATTATGCTCCAGCAACTTAATTAGGAAAGCAGGCGAAATCTATGATTGATCAGGTTGTTGAAGGTCAGAAAAAAATGGCTTTTGAACTCAATGGAAAATTATATGATGTGTATTTTGAAAAGAACAATAAATTTGAAGCCCTCAACACCAATGAGAAGAAGCTGTAGACTTAAGTTGTTTAGACCAGTGATGTTGTGAAGAGATAGGAAGCTTTGGTTAAAGTGAAATGAGAGGTTGTACAGAAGCACCATGTGAATACCATCATAGAGGATGGTTTTTGGCAAGTGGTGAGACATGAAAAGCTTCAAAAAGGCAATTTATAGGTCAGAATATTAATGTCGCTCGGCTGTACCCACTGGTGTTGATCGACACCCATCTGCACCCTTGTCTTATCTGACACTGAAAGCAAGCATCGATCGACACCCAATAAACGTCGATCAACACCAACAAAATATGGTCAACTTCCTCCAAAGTATGATGCATTTATTAGCAAGCCACTGATGGACATATCTGTATTGGGAAACGAAGGGAGATCAAGCTTCCTAAACATCTAAAGCGTGAGGCTACTGACAAAGATATGGATGATTTCATTAGGAGGGTACTGAGGATCCCCATGGAAGAGTATTTTGATGAGGCCTACTACAATTACATACTCTAGATGTTCTTCAAAGATAGACTAGAGAGAGAGAAGAAAAAAATCAAGCGGATATTCCACCAAATCAGAGGCAAAATGAAGAAAGTCATGACCACCTATTCGGGTTCACTTCTTCTCCTCCAACGTTGAATAAGAAGAGTGTTCCAGGAAAATTTATCATTCCATGTACTGTTGCAGGTCACAGTTATCCAAATGCTTTGTGTGATAATGCTTATTCAGTGAGCATCATGTCAAGAGAGATGGCTAGGAATTGGGTCTCAAGATCGAGCCTTCTTATGACATCTTCACTTTTTTGGATTGCTCTAAGGTAATTTCAGGAGGGATTCTTAGAGACTTGGAGGTAAAGAAGTGAGACGTTGTCTTCCTTGTTGGCTTCCATGTGATGGATATTGAGACAGACTAGAACACATCCTTGCTTATTAGAGGAGCTTTTATGGCTACCGTAAGAGCAGTCAGCGATATGTAAACAACCAAACTGTGTTTGATATTAGTTGATAAGGATATCTTCTATGACCCAGTCACTGTGTTCAGACGAAGAGAGAACACAGCCTACATTGGGCTTGGTGGTGATCCAGGATTCGTGGCTGCTGTTGAGACTGATTCAGATCGAGAAAGTTCTGATGACGAAAAAGTATCGATCAACACAAAACCAACATCAATCGACACCTTTGATATTCTACAGCAGATGGAGGCTCTAACATTCGATTCAACTATTCCAGGATACTGACACTGATAGTCCTTGAACTTGGTGAACATGGGGGTCTACAGAAATCGAGAAGGTCATGCGCGCAGCATATCAGGGAAAGGTTGTTGATGTGTCCAAAGCTGAAATGATAGAGGTACTCGAAATAGTTGTGAGTGTATGAAATAACCATCTGGGGATACAAGAAGATGCAAACCCCTTTCATAGAACAGCAACAGCACAAGAAAATACGGTGTTTCCTCCTATCAGATTCCATCAGCAACAACCAAAAGAGACAATATCGAGGTTCTGATGGATCAGATCATTATAGGACATGAAAGAATGGTAGATGATTTCTGTAGAACGCTGGATGCTACCTATATTCAGCTAAGTGACATGGACAAATGGGTGAGTAACCGTGTGGAGATGCTGGAACTTCAAGTGGATCAGATTAGTGCTACTTTGAGGAGGCAAGAAAAGTAGAGATCATGACGTGATGAAGCCATAAGATGCTTTGTGGGCTTTCAGTTTGAAAATTCCGAAGATGATGTTGAGACTTGTTTTCCAAAAAGTTCTCATTTGCGTCAAGACTAGTCCATAACTCTAAAACGTCAAGTTAAAGACTATAAACCAGCGCTGAGTGGGAGGCAACCTAATATTAGGTAGTTTTCATTTTATTCAAAAAAGGAAGAAGATCGACGATTTGAGTACCATTGTCGATCGACAATAACAAGGTGTTGATCGACACCGTCCATTATCACGCAGAATATCGATTGGCACTTAACAGTGGCGATCGACACTCCAACTCAGGTATGTCACTCGTTTTTATCAATTTCTCTTATTTTGGTTTTCTACTTATTTCTTTTGCCAACTTGAGGCTGAATGACACTAGGGACAGTGCTGTTAAATCTGGTGGAGGTAGTTACTGATATTGTGTTATGTTTGAGTGTTAGTGACTCGTTTTCTGGAGTCAAAAGGGGATGATGAAATTTTTTCTTGGAACAAACCGCATAACCACTCTCTAGCACCATTTTTTGGTTATTAACTGTAGGGTGTACATAATGGAAACACCAAAGTGGATCGACCTGCCCAGTAACATCCACGCTTACTGAGAATTTTCGAAGGAACCAAAGCTAAGCTCCAACATAATCTACATCAAATTTCTTGTCTTGGGGCTTGGTATACACTAGATCAGATTCCTAATTTAGGTCTTGGAGGTAAAAGTTTGTAAGTTTCTGGTTGCCCTCTCCCTCTCTTCCAAATGTTGAGAGAAAAAATTATTCATAAGACTTTCGGAGTAGTAAAGGGGTAGGATAATTTTTTATGATCCTACTGTTTTACTACAATTGGACGATGACATAAAGATAGAACCGAGGGGTAGGAAAAATTCTTATGACCCCACTATTTTCATACACTTTGCAAAGCATGAAATAAAGATAAAAAGATTCATAGAATAGAGAAAGTTGGAATAAAGGAATTTGAGAAGATTGTATGTGTATCAGATACTTGTCTGGGTAAGAGTTCATGTGTCCTTTAATCAATACTCCTAAGATGAGCCTGCATTTATATTTCTGAAATGAGGTCAGTAGAGGAGTATGTCAGATGGTGTATGGTGAGCTGTGGGCTGGATGGTCAGGTTGCTAAGCAGAGGTAAAGTACATGGAAGTGCTTTCTAAGGTTGGTACATATCTGATGTGGCTTGCAACATTGTAGATGTGATGGTGGTGTTCTAAAGAACGTATTACTTCCCACGTTTTCACACCTCATCCATAGGTTCATTCTGTGTTTTACATGAGTGCAAGCAAAAGATATATATGAATGAGTTGATATACCATGGTTTTTAAACACTTTTAGACCATGGTATATGTTTTATTTAGAATCTATTATATGTGTTTGGAGTCGTTCTAGAGTCTTTTCAGGTCTAGGTACATTTTGAGATACTTTGGATATTATGGAGGTTTTTTAGATACAAAATTTTGAAGATACGTCAGAAGTTTAGCTATAGATGGAGGACTTCCCACCGTGCAAGCTCATAATATGACATACAATAGAGCTATGTTATTAGCTCCAATGCCACCGGTTTAAGGTCGATCAGACGATTGGATCAAAAGTTATGCTCGGTTTATTGAAGGGTTGTCCGTCTGACGAGAATCAACTAGTGTCCACCGACACCACCTTGGTGTCAAACGACACTCATCCTAATCAGTGCCTGACGAGTTTTTATCAACTTCCAGGAACTGCAGTTTGACCCATAATTTTTCTTTACTTACAAAGAAGTCCATGACGTGCTTTTGACCTATTTTATGTTTTGTAAAGCCATTATTGACAGTTAAGCTTGATTACGGATTTGGAAACCTATATTAGAAGTCCTCCTGAGTTGATTTGGGATTCTTGTTGTTTATTATATTTGCATTCCATTCACTCTATGATTATGTTTTGCAGGACTATGTCTGAGTAGTTTTCTGTTTGATTTTGGGTTCTTCAAAGGTTATTGAATGAAATTTTTGACTTGATAATATTGTTCGGGGTAATCCACTAGTTATTGATTTAAGTTGTTTATAACTCTAGTTTCTCGATTAATCACCTTGCATCTAGATCTTAGGATAATTGTGAGACACGAGAGTGTAATTGATTTCCGAAAATGAACTTAGATGAGCTAAATGTTTTTTTCTCAGCGAGAGTTGGTTTAAGGATTTAGTGAAACTAATCAAACCAAAGTTTATTGCTTGTCTGAAATAATTGACTTCACAATGAGAGTTGTAATTCTAGGATATAGACATTAGATAGCTATGTATCTAGAGTTGATTGACTATTGTTTTGAGTTGAGTTCGAGAAAGAATCTTACTAGAACCCCTAATAATCTATCTTGCTTGCAGTTCTGAAATATCTGTGTGTTTCCTTGAGTCCAAGTCCTCCCATATTTGATAACTTACAATCTTCTTGTTTTATTTGTTATTTACTGCATTTAATTCTCTATTGTTTGGCTTAACTTGAAAACAAATGTCTATTGTGAAATCTTAGAGTATTTGCGGATTTGATCACTAAGTACTAATACGATCTCTTATTTGAGAGAATTGCTCTTAAGGTAATTTTAGAATATCATCTTCATCTCTAGTAAACATACTAGGGTTAAATTAAGGCTAAATCTAAATTATGGAGTTAGATAGATTTCATATCTGAACTCATAAGATTAATCATAAAAGACCCATCTGTCATTTCATTTGTCTGTGTGGTTCCTGGCATCAGTGACAGGGGGCGGGGGGAGACTTGATATATGTACGTTCAAGTTATTAGTTTCAGTGTCCATGTCCCCTTGATTCTTCTTACTGGAAGCTAAAGAATTGTATCTCGGTTTTCAAGAACGAGACGTGGGGAGAAGTATTAAGCTTTGATTGGTCTTACTAGCTGGAGTATCCTTTGTGTGGGCATGTCTTTTGTTGTGCCGGATTCGTTGTGTTCGGTGTTCTTATATATGCAGATCTTTGCTAGTATTATCAAGCTTGTCTCCATATGCCAGTTGGGTTTGTGTTTTGGTTTTCTTCAAAAATGTGGATTTCAACAAAATGATTTGCAGACAAAGAGAAGATTAATCTTTACAGGATCAGGACATGTTTCTCGCGCCATATTTCCTTCGTGATCAAGCTTCTCTCTTCTCAAGCCTATAGTGTGGATAAAATTATGGCAACAGTGTGAAGTAAAATTAACTATGGACATGGCAGTTGACAGAGTGTGAGTTAAGATTTATATTTTTAATAATGAAATCTATCAAATTAACCCATTTATTATGATTCTAATGATAAGCTAGGTAAACTATAAATAGAGGTTTAATTGTAAGTCTATCAAGAATAGGAAAATATCTAAATTACTAAGTGTATGCAAATATGGAAAAGCGATAGATCTAGGGTTTCTGACAATTGAATTATAATAGATAGGATGCAGAGAATTATTAATATGCGAGAACAATAATATTAACTAGTCCGGAACCCTCTTGTCCCAACTCTCGTATGCAACAAAGAAGTGTATTATCGATCGACGGCTAAGTCCTAGTGTCGATCGATGCTAATCGGGCAGGAAGTTCATCCACTATGTTAATTAGACCAGCTCTCACATGTATCTATCAATTCTGGCACAAAACCTACTCTCGTAGTTGTCCATGTCCTAAGTTCAAGTTTCTAGCTAGCTACTCTAGAACGCAAGTATTAAACACAATTCCAAAGTTTGATATTACTTCATCCTAGCTAACCTATTTGGGGGCTAATTTATCAGTAACATTAAGAACCCTAAATCTAACAGGTGAATTACTTAGACATGATCAAAGAAAACATGATGAACTAAATAATATAATGCATAAAATAAATAATGGGGTTCCAATACATGTCCCTGAAGGAG
Organism: Moricandia arvensis; assembly: GCA_905132765.1. Classification (NCBI taxonomy): domain Eukaryota; kingdom Viridiplantae; phylum Streptophyta; class Magnoliopsida; order Brassicales; family Brassicaceae; genus Moricandia; species Moricandia arvensis. The sequence continues at coordinate 1,870 of CAJHQP010007505.1, read as the reverse complement.
TTCAGATCTTCTCCCCTAAACCACTAATGCAAGAAAAATAAAAGTTGTAAAACGTGGTCTCTCTCTATCTCTCTCCTCTGCCTAAACAATGGCATAACCATATAAACTAGGTCAAAACTCGTCCGGGGGCATTCTCAAAATTTATCTTGACTTAGGCTTGAAGTCAGCCAATATTCTACGAATGGGCTGTCGATCGACAGTAGGGATGCTCTGTCGATCGATGGTCATGTTTGAGTTCGACTCGTACTTAGTTGAATGTGAAACACCTGCTGGATATCTCTTCTGAATGCTCTAGAAAGCTCCATAATCTCCATAATGCTCCAGAATGTACTTGGACATGTAAAGACTCTAAAACATAGTTCATACACACATAATAGAATCAAAATAGGATCCAAATGATGGTCTAAAACTGGTAAATAACAAGGTATATCAACTCCCCCAGACTTAAATTTTTGCTTGTCCTCAAGCAAAAACAAAAGTAGCATGTGAAAGAGGTTTGAAAAGCGGGACTCACATAATGTATAAGTATAACTATCACCCTTACTATATTGCAATCACATCAAACAATGCTAATCAAAGAGAAACTTTATATGCTCTATCCTAGTATAGTAAACCAAATCTATTTTGTTAGCAACTACTAATTTGACTCACCCCTCTACTTATCTCATTTCTTTGCAAACTTTACCTTAAGAATATCGATCAAAGGACATATGGACTCAACTCCATGCAAATCTGCCTACACAGGTATAAAGTCTGTCATGATTCCCTTTCATCTCTATTTTTTTTCTTCTTTGTTTCTCTCTCTCTTTTTTTAAAACGAAGTTGTTGGCGAATAGTGGGGTCATCGGTTAATGTATATATCCCTCGCTTCCAAACAATGTGTGATCATTCCTATTCTTAATTAGAATAATGGGGTACCTACACCTTTGCATCTTCTAGGAAAATCATTTCAATCTTTTCTTTCTTACTTTTTTTAGACGCTTAAGAGAGAGAGAGAGAGAGAGAGAAGAGAGAGAGAAGAGAGGCAGAGAGAGAGAGAAGGAAATCAAGAAGCACACAAACTAGTACCTTACAAACTTGCAGAAGAATCCGATCCGATGTATGCCAAACCCCAAATCAAGAAAAATAGTCAATATTAGGTTGGAGATCAGCTTTGGTTCCTTCAAACTTTCTTATTAAGTGCAAATCTAATGGCATGATGATCCACATTGGCATATCTAGTAATCTTGCAATCAACAAGACAAAGAGCGGTGCTATAGTGTGGTTAGTCAATAAATAAGTTTTGATCATCGAAACAATGTGGAAAGCAGGTATCCACTTACTCTATTGTCCGTCTGAAACCATGCACTGATGAAGACTCCTCAACAGCTTCTTCTCCTCTGGGTTCTCTGGTTGTCCAACCTTATTTGAGCAGTCTCCATTGCACTCATCATTTCTTGGAGTGTTTGAATACAGCCCATCTGCATGTTAAGCCTGGCATCTGTGGGCTCTGAAATCTAATCCAATTTCTGGTAGATATCATTCCTTATCAAGTCTTGAGAAAGGTAAACCTTTTCAAGCTCGTCTTCCAATAACCCCTCTGTTACTAGCCTCTGTCCGAATTATGTGGGATGACTATCGATCGATGGCCAAGTGTTGCCGTCGGGCGATTCCATAACTAACTACTCCTAATCGAGTGTTGTTGTTGAATACAATCTGACGAGTGTAGTCCAATCTTCTGCTTCATCACAATTCCATGAACCGTGCGTTAACCAGCCAAATTATGTCTCGTTCAAGGGTGTACATGTCAATCAAGCCTCTGTGATAGTCATCCAATAAACAATCTCTTAGGGCTCTGTAATTCCATGTACCATGTTGTCAAATCTTGAGT
>CAJHQP010007504.1:0-31931 GCA_905132765.1 Moricandia arvensis | reverse complement strand
ACATCTCATTCATTTTCATTTGTTTCAGGTTATCAAGTTGGATATTGGCCATATCGATCATTAGAACACATCCCGGGTCGATCCGTTTAGAACCTCAGAAACCAATTTGGACGAACCCCATTCTGGGATGTAACACATGTGATGGACATCAGGATACATTGGAACTCTTCGCTACTACTTGGGAGAGCATTCATGGCTACTGTGGGAGCCATATGCGATATGAAGTTAAACAGGTTGTATCTATCTCTAATTGGTCAAAATATTTTTAGGAAACTGTCAAGAATAAGAACAAGGCTACTATGATTGAATTGTACAATGATGCAGAGCTTGTGGCCACATGCTTCTGCGATTACGAGTTCGATGAGGAATCAGAAGAAGGATCATCGATCAATACCCAACCCAATCCATTGATCGACGGACTTACAATTCACCAATTGATCGACACCCACCCCATCGAATCGATCGACACTCAAACTTCAGAACCAATCAACACCTACCATACAGATCTCGATTACAACACAGCCTACCTCGAGTACGACGAAGATTACAAAGAAGAAGAGATGATCGAACACCGAGGGATTGCTTTGGAAGAGGCTGGTGTTTTTCATGTTTCCCATCAACTTGGAATCGACATCGATCGAAGGTAACCATGCACCATCGATCGATACTGGGAATGAAGCAGAGACCGAACGAGATTCAATTGCAAAACGCGAAAGAGAATATGATTATCTACAACCAGATGAGTTTGGTATTATAAGAGATCCAGATGGTCACACAAGAGCTATGGATGGCAGAATTCTACATGTCATGAAGGAAGATGTGACATATATACTTGCAATGGACAATGGATCTGGAAACCTTTTTGGCCACCAGTCTGATTATCGAGCATCGATCGATGGTCAACATACACCATCGATCGACACCAATCAGGCTTACCAAGGATACAATGGAGCTTACAACGAATACGGTGCAGATTACAGAGAGGAAGAACTGATTGAGTCTCGCGGCCTGGCACAGGAAGACGCCGGCTGGGTAATGAATGCGAGAGTGGGTACTCGAGCATCGATCGTGGGCATATCTTGGCCATTGAACGACATCAATTGAAACTAGAACAATTACTTGGAGGAGAAGATACAGAAGATGGTTATCTCATATCATATGAGTTTGAATTTTCAAAGATACAGAAAGACATGCACGAGATCTTTATGAGAGAATTCTAAATCTACCTAAGGAAGATGTAGCAGATACCCTTGTTATGGCTAATGGATCATGAAATTTATTTGGACAACAGAAATAGCCATCGATCGACGCACAAGTACCTGCATCGATCGACATCAAGGAGCAGAAGGACGAACCTATCCATAGTCAAACATCGATCGACGACAACAAGCATGCATCGATCGATACCACCATTCTAAGAGTCCATGACTTATGTACATCTAACCCCTTTAGTTCAGAAAATCCAGGATCGATCGGTTGGATAAATCCCCTACTGATAGACAGTCGCTTAGAGTATGTAACGAGAGCTTATGATGCTGATTGTAGAAGAATTTCTATTGGGAAAAGAAAGATGATTATGAAATCTATAGAGATGAGAATGGTAATGCACGAGCTACAGATGGAAGAGTTATGAATGTGCAAGAAGAAGAAATCAAGGCAGTTCTAAAGAGAGCTACTATGTTTGAGTACAACTACATATGTTTACCTGAACATGCAGCAAATATTGCTATGTCTAGGCAGAAAAAAAGACATATAACAAAGCAGAGATTGACGATATTGTGAATGAGATCTACAAAGCTCAAGAGATGTCATTAGATGATTTCTACAGGAGGCTTGATGATGTATACTATCCTATAGAGAAGTGCCTCACCGGTTTGATTACACACATGGATGAGATGAAGCAAGATTTGGATATTGTTCAAAGACATCATGCGAGTGGACCAGATAGAGTGACATCGATCGACGGCAGCATCATGCCATTGATCGATACTGATTTTGACAGACAGAAATACGCAGCAGAAAAACAATTAGAAGATAGGTTCAATGAGATTGTTTTTTTTCTCAGAGTCAGAGACTACAACTGCCATTCTTAGAATGCTACAACGCAGTATTGAGAATCTACAAAGGAGAATGTATTCAGTGGAGATAACTAAGGAGATCATAAGAATGAGAAAGCCATAGGAGATGAAGCAAATAGAAAGTTTGTTGGTACATGGTTTCAGAAGAGCAAAGAAGATGTAGACACTTATTTTCTAAGTGTTGATCCACCTTCATTATAGTCAAAAAATTCAATACGTCAAGCTTAAGACTTAACCAAGCGCTGAGTGGGAGGCAACACATTGTTTAATAAGTTTTTATTTAGTTTTACTTATACTACTACTTATTTTCGAGTTTTACTTTGTTTTTACAAACTATTAGAGTTTCCATTGATCGACACCATAAAGGCACCATCGGTCAACAATGGATCGTGACCATCGATCGATCAAACCCACCTACCATCGTTCAACACTCTCTTACAGAGAGAGGTATCGAGTTTCTACTTAAGCTATTTACTTATGATACGCTTTTTTCTTAACCAATCCAGGGCGGATTACACTAGAGACAGTGTAATTTAAGTTTGGGAGAGGTTCGCTAATGTTATTTTATTGTTTTTGAGTTTTATTTACTGTCTATATATAGGTTTTCAAAAAGTTTTAGAGTCAAGAAGACGACTATGATCAAGATTTATTATTGACTAACCACACTTTAGCACCATTCTTAGAAGGTTATTTGCAGAGATTATTAGAGATACCAAAGTGGATCATCCTGCCACTATATCACACTTGCTTAGAAAGTTTAAAGGAACCAAAGCTGATTTCCAACACTAATCCTGACATTATTTGCTTGCTTTGGGATTTGGTATACACTAGATCGGATTCTTTCTGCAAGTCTAGGAGGTAAAAGTCTGTGTGCTTCTGATTCCCCACTCTCTCCCCTTCAGATTAAAAAAAGAGTTGAACAGGATTTGTTGGCTACAACCATTAAAGCTTGATCCATATGATCCTTGAAAGAGATAAAGGTGAAAATGATCTAGTGGTAAAAACCATTAGAGCTTGATTCATGGAAGCCTATCCAAATATCTCAGTCAATTAAAAAAATAAAATGATACCTCAAAAGAAGGGAGACGTTGACTGAGAAGAAGTGAGAAGAGAGAGAGGAAAGGAATAAAAGAAGACTACCTGTGTGTTCAGATACCTGCAGAGGTAAGAGTCCATATATGCTTTGATTGATACTTACAAGGTAAAGCCTGCACTTTTATTTTATGCAAAGAAATGAAATCAGTAGAGGGGCGAGTCAACCTAGTATTCGCTAAGTTGTTGGTAGAATGGATTTGATTGCTATACTAGGATAAGGTATATAAAATTTCTCTGTGATTGACTTGGTAGGATGTGGATGCAATAAAGTAAGGTGACAGTTATAATTTGACATTATGTGAGTCTGCGCTTTTCAAAACCTCTTTAGTAGGCTTGTTTGCTTAAGGACAAGCAAAAGGTTAAGTCTGGAAGAGTTGATATAGCCTATTTATTTCCAGTTTTAGGCCATGTTATAGGCTCTATTTAGGGTTTATTATGTGTGTCTAGGCTATGTTTTAAGGTCTTTGCAGGTCCATGTACGTTTTGGAGATATATGGAGATACTTGGAGCTTTTGGAGCATTTAGAGGAGAATAATCCATAGCTGATCATTGAGAGAGTCGAAGTACAAGACTGCCGTCGATCAACGAGACAACCTGGCATCGACCGATGTTACATGACCAAGATCGATCAATGCTGAACACTTGACATCGACCGATGACCAATTCGCATACAGCCGATTTCAAGCCCAAGTTAGTGTCAAGACACATGATTATAAGATTACCCCTAGACAAGTTTTGACCTAGATTTTAGGGTTTTATATTGATACTTTATGTATTACACCAATGTGGTGTGTGAGTTGTGTGGTGCGTTCTAGGGCGGTGAGCTGGTGGCAGATTGTGTGCACCAGTACTCCATTATAGTTTCAAGATTTATTTAGGGGAGAAGATTCATAGCTCTTTAGGGAGATTTGTTTTGGGACCCCAATATTCTATCTATGCATTATATTCAGATTATTATTCTTACTTTGATTATGCCTGAGTAGTTATCAACTAGATTTACGGTTGAATGATAGCAATCATGGATTAGCCAAAAAGTAGGATTGCTAGGTTAAGTTAATATCCATCAATTGAGTTGTGCTTAATGCTTGCATTCTAGAGTAGCTAACTAGGATCTCGAAAGTAGGATATGGACGACTACGAGAGTAGGTTTTGTGCCAGAATGGACTCCACTGAACTAGGTTGTTAGGCGCATGCGAGAGCTGGTCCAATTAGCTTGGTGAACATATCAAATCTCGTTCACACTTCCTTCTGATTTCACCGTCGATCGACATCAGGCCTTAGCCATCGATCGATGGCCTTTCCTTTTGCTTGCATACGAGAGTTGGAGTTAAAAGGGTCATAATAGCTCATATTTGAGTTCTAGAAAATTTACATATCTTGGCTTCTTATTCCCTATAATTCATTGAGTTTGAAAACCCTAGATCTATCATATTTACATTTGCATCTAGTTAGTCTATTATCATATTTCCATATTTACACTATTATCATATTTCCATATTTACACTATTAGCATATTTCCATATTGCATCTACACCTTCCGATAAGGAATATTTCCTTAAATTGATTACTTGTTACCAATATATATAATCACCTAGCTTAGTCATTAGAAATAAGAAATCTAATGTGTACTGTTCTCTGTGGATTCGATCCCTAAGTACTACACCTGATCTCTCTTGGCAAAACTATTGTTTTGTATGTTAGGGTTAAGGGTTAATTTGACAGTTAATTGCTTAGGATATTTATACCCTGCTAGAGCAATAAACACACCATGTGTCAGTTCCCATGTGGGATATGTGTTCCAGTACACTCAGATAATCCACCTTTTTCACAGCCCTTGCAGGTGAATCGATCTCGACTACCTCAGCCGCCTCTCTAACCGGTCCATGGACTATTGGTATGGCCATGGGGATTTGATTTGCCTGATCCACAGGCAGTTTACCAATGGTGTAACCGCTCGGGTCAGTGCGGTCATCTGAGTAGCCATCGTTTTTAGTGCACTTAACACATTCCTCATGGATGGTTCCACATCCTGATCCCTATGTCCCGCAGTTTCATCAACTGCTCCACACGGTGGAGCCAAGTTATGCACCACATTAGAGGATTCCATGACTTCCTCATCACGCTAATTCTGGCCGTGGTATTGGGCATCCACAGACCGGGTCTGTCCAAGGTTAATCTGAGCCAGCGGTGTTCCTCCTTCGGTTTGTCCAATCTCAGGTCCGATTGGAATTACGTTCAAGGGGCACCGCTTGACTGGTTTCAGCCACTCCCTTGGATTTTCTTCCCTTCCGGTTTGCTTTTTCCAGCCTGAGGATAAAACATGTTAGTGAATCACTGCAGCATATATACACATCCTAGGCTAACAAAACCTTACCGGTGGACCCGATCCGGATGAGTGGTTTTCCCCATAACCCAACTCTCCTAGAATCAAGCATGCTCTGATACAAACTTGAAGCGCCCTAACCCGAACATTGATCCAGTGAGGTTCTTAAGGTTTGACCATGGATATTCCAGGCTAGACCAGTTCATTTTTAAGGCCTGATATTCTTAAGTCAAGTTCCATTATTTTGTGATTCGAGATTTGGAGTCTATATGCGAGTTATTAGAGTCAAAGCTAAGATAAACTGATTACTTTATTTATAATACAAAGGATTTGATACAATTGTTAATTTTACACAATAGGCTATTACAATGTTCGATCCTAAATCAGTATATCAAACCACCATCCACCCACGGCCTCGAGTCTTCACGGCTAAGCCAACTCCTTCCACGATCACCATCATGTCCTGAAACCAACCAAAAGCATAAGCATCTATCTGAAACTTAACAATCAGTTCCTAATGCATGCAACAATAATCGATTTCTTTCTAAGTTCATCCCGAAAATCCCCTTAATAGTATTCAACTTATTTTTATTAACCGGATTGTTCAAGTTCAGTTTGCGGATCCATAATTGTCCGTCTTATCACTGAACCATCCGGATCGGCCTTAACCCGATCAAGCCATTTGGCTAGAACTTATGATCTATCGATCCAGAACTTAAGCATCGAATCACATGATTGGACCGGCTTACAGCCTTGATTTTTTACTCGGCCCTAAGGCCTAAGTTACTTGATCATTCATACAGATGAAAGAAGAAAACAATTAAGTCTAGAAAGAGATGGATGTAACCGTTTAACCCAATCGCCATAGAACCAGTCGTAATCACCCGAGGGCTATGGGTGGTGGTTAGTCCGGTCCATCCACTAACCTTGGAAGTGCTTTCTGGAGTCCCGGTCCCAGTACACGGTTATTTCTCCTTGGGCGAAAATGTGCCTTTTAGGAAACCGTCTGGGCGGTTATCCATATGCGCACTTTCGTCCCAAAACCGCCAAACACGCTTGCCCCACGTGACTTAGATCAGCTGGCCCATTTTGGATCCACACCTGATCCGACCTTCAGTATGATAACCGTCCCGACCCAACCAGATGGCTTAACCGTCGAACACTCCACCAAGCTGAGTTGAGATTCCCGGCAGTTGGTTTAGCTGTCTGAGCTGGGTTTACTAGCTGATCGAGCTGAATTAGCTCACTTAACTCAGCCTCAGCTCGGTCCAGCTTGCCCCAAGCTCCGTCCAGCTCGCCCAAACTCGCCCAAGCTCACCCAAGCTCGCCCAAGCTTATTCCAGCTCGTCTACACTCTTTCCTTAGCTTGTTCCAGCTCCTTTTCTCTATTTTCCTTGTTTTATTGGCTAAGTCCCGATAATAACTTGGACTTAACCCTTTAATCAGACCATGGAACGCTTGCCGTTGTGTCTTACGACCGGCTTGTTCATTCCCTCGTCCCATGGTCCATCTCAACGATCCTATCTATGATCAGGAATGCTACAGATGAGGCCATAAAAATTTCGTTGGTACATGGTTTTAGAAGAGCAAAGAAGATGCAAACACTTATTTTCCAAGTGTTGAGCCACCTCCATTTTAGTCAGAAAGTTTAAAACGTTGAGCTTAAGACTATAACCAATCGCTGAGTGGGAGGCAACCCACTATTTAGTAGGTTTTTATTTATGTTTTACCTAGACTACTATTTATTTCGAGTTTTACTTCATTTTTATAGACTGTTTAAATCACCATCGATCATCACCATAGAGGCACAATCGGTCGACATTGGATCGCGACCATCGATTGAACACACCTGCCTACCATGGATCGATGCTCTCTTACAAAGAGAGGTGTCGATTTTTCTACTTAAGCTATTTACTTATGATTGATTTTTCCTAACCAATCCGGGGCGGATTGCACTGGGACAGTGTAATTTAAGTTTTGGGGAGGTTTGCTAATGCTTTTTATTTGTTTGAGTCTTATTTACCACATATATAAGTTTTTCAAAAAGTTTTATTGAGTCAAAAAGGGGACTATGATCAAGATTTATTATTGACTAACCACACTTCAGCACCATTCTTAGAAGGTTGTGTACAAAGACTACTAGAGATACCAAAGTGGATCATCCTACCACTATATCACACTTGCTTAGAAAGTTTGAAGGAACAAAACTGATTTCCAATACTAATCCTGACATTATCAGCTTGCTTTGGGGCTGGTATACACCGGATCGGATTCCTTCTGCAAGTCTGGAAGGTAAAGTCTGTGTGCTTCTGATTCCCCTCTCTCTCCCCTTCAGATTAAAGGAGTCGAATAAGATTGGTGGCTACAACCATTAATGCTTGATTCATATGATTCTAGAAAGAGATAAATGTCGAAAAGAAGTGAACATGATCTGGTGGCAAAACCATTAGGGCTTGATTCATGGAAACCTATCCAAATATCTTAGTCAATAAAAATAAAATAAAATGATACCCTCAAAAGAATGGAGACATTGACTTAGAAAAGTGAGAAGACAGAGAGAGAGAGAGAGAGAGAGAGAGAGAGAGAGAGAGAGAGAGAGAGAGAGAGAGGAAAGGAATCAAAGAAGACTACCTATGTGCTCAGATACTTGCCGGGGTAAGAGTCCATATATCATTTGATCGATACTCCCAAGGTAAAGCATGCACTTTTATTTTATGCAATAAAATGAAATAGTAGAGGAGCGAGTCAGACTAGTATTCGCTAAGTTGTTGGTAGAATGGATTTGGTTGCTATACTAGGATAGGGTATATAAAGTTTCTCTGTGATTGACGTGATAGGATGTGGTTGCAACAAAGTAGAGTGACAATTATAATTAGACATTATGTGAGTCTTAGCTTTTCAAAACCTCTTTCACAGGCTTGTTTGCTTGAGGACAAGCAAAATGTTAAGTCTGGGGGAGTTGATATAGCCTATTTATTACTAGTTTTAGGCCATGTTATAGGCTTCATTTAGGGTCTATTATGTGTGCCTAGGCTATGTTTTAAGGTTTTTACAGGTCCAATTACGTTTTTGGACATATATGGAGATACTTTGGGTTTTTGGAACATTTAGAGAGAAGAATACGTAGCTGATCATTGAAAGAGTCGAAGTACATGACAATCATCGATCTACGACACTATCTTGGCGTCGACCGATGGCACAAGATTAAGCATCGATCGATGTTGCACACTTGCCATTGATCAATGACCAATTAACAGACAGCCGATCTCAATCACAAGTTAGAGACAAATGACGAAGATACCCTGGACGAGTTTTAACCTAGGTTTTAGGGTTCTATATTTATACTTATGAATTATACACAGAAGTGTGTGTGGTTGAGAGGATGTTTTAAAGTTTTTAGTATTCTATTATTGTTTTAGAGTTTTTAGGGGAGAAGATTCATAACTCCTTAGGGAGATTTGTATTGGAACCCCAATATTTTATCTATGCATTATTTTCAGACTATTGTTCTTACTTTAATATGTCTGAGGAGCCCATCAACAAGATTTAGGGTTTAAAGATAGTAATCATGGAGTAGCTCAAAAGTAGGATTGCTAGGTTGAGATAATATCCATCAATTGAGTTGTGCTTAATTCTTGCATTCTAGAGTAGCTAATTAGGATCTCAAAAGTAGGACATATACGACTACGAGAGTAGGTTCTGTGCTAGAATAGACTATATTGAACTAGTTTGTTAGGCGCATGCGAGAGCTGTAATCATTTTGGTGAAATTATCAAATTTCGTTCACACTTCCTTTTGATTCCACCATCGATTGACATCAGCCTTAGCCGTCGATCAATGGTCTTTCCCATGGTTTTGAAAACCAGATTGGACCATCTGATCGAACCGGTCCAACCGTGACTCGCTAAAGAAGTCGAGTCCGTTTTTATTTAAAACTCGGATTTAAGAAAAACCGATAAAACCGGTGAAACCAATGACCCGAGTCAACTTTAAAACCTGATTCTAAAAAATTAACATATAAATAATGTATTTTCAACTGTTATTAAAACTTAATATTTCATATATTATAATTATTTTTTCATATTCATAAAATCTGAGACTTTAGTTGTATAAATAAATAAATACTGTAATTTAAACAATCACTCGTTTGGTTTTTATCAATTTCAGTTTCGCATAGTATTCACTTGTTTGTTCTATATAAAATTAGAGTTATGATTATTGCTCATTTTTCTAGTTAATAAGAGAAAATAAAATATATATATATGTAGAATTATTTTTTAGACTTATATAACTTAAATATATGATTATATATATTAAATTCTTTAAAATAGAAAACATGGTTCGACCGGTTGAACTGATCCAACCAATCAACCAGTAGGTATACCGAGTCGGTGTCCGGTCCGGTTCTCAAAACATTGGTCTTTCCTTTTGCTCGCATACGAGAGTTGAAGTTAAAATGGTCAGAATAGTTAATATTTGAGTTCTAGAATATTTACATTTTCGTGCTTCCTATTCCCTATAATCCATTAAGCTTGAAACCCTAGATCTAACATATTAGCATTTGTATCTAGTTAGTTTAGTAGCATATTTTCATATTTACATTATTAACATATTTCCATATTGGCATCTATACCTTCTAATAAATAATATTTCTTTAAGCTGATTTATTGCTACAAATATATATAATTACCTAGCTTAGTCTTTAGAAATAAGAAATCTATTGTGTGCCTTTGCTCTCTGTGGATTCGATTACTAAGTATTACACCTGATCTCTCATGGCAAGAGTATTATTTTGTGTGTTAGGATTAAGGGTTAATTTGATAGTTAATTGTTTAGGATATTTATACCCTGCTAGAACAATTAACAAACCATGTCACGTGACTAACATCAAATTAAGCAACTTCCATTAAGACATGAACAAGTACGCCGAGAGATCCAAGCATGGATTTTCCATTTTTTTTGGTTTGTTAAAGGCTAAGATCTACTCAATTAGGTTACTAAGCATGATTATTTGGAAGCAAAACTAAATCATTGATTCCTATGCAAGTGAAATGTAACCTATGTGAGCTAAGACTCGATCCTAAATGCAAATGAAGCATGTGAAACTAAATGATTTTTTTTTTTTTGTATTTTTCAAATAAAATCATTTTTTGTGGATTTTCTATGAAAATAAGTATGCAATGAAATGAATGAGACTTATTACAAGTAAACAAACAGAAAACAATGTGAGGATAGTAGACTTACCCCCCAAATTACTTCACACAGTCCCGTGTGTGAGAGTAAACTTGAAGAAGAGATCAAGAGAGAGAAAAAAGATATGATAACTAAGTATTTACAAAATAGAGGTGCACTTACACTGAGTTGGCTTGGATTAAATAAGGGGATGAGGAGGGAGGGTGTTTTGACCTTGGATATTTCTACATGACCTCTTGGAAAGATTGAGAACTCCCCCAGACTTTTTGATTGTCTTCTTGCATCTATCCAATGTCCCTAATCTTATTCAACACATCAAAGTGACATAAAAGATAGACAAATAGATGACTTTCCTTTCACTTGGCTAGTGATACGGAGGATATTTCCCACCTTCAAAAGTGATGGTGAGAACCTGAGAGAGAAGGTCTTGAATCTTGATGGGTCACCTTAAGGTTTAGTATTTATGATGCCCTGGCACTCGAGAATGGTTTAGAACTTCCCTTGCACTTTACCTTGTACTAAATTACCCCATCCTTGAGCTTCATTGGGTGTAGACTGAGAGTGTGATGGATTATCAAGAGGATGAGGTTGATGTTCCTTGATATTTTTCTTCTTTCAATGAGTAACCAAAGTGGTTCTACTCACTTCCTCCTTTTGACCATTTTTAAGACGTTCTTAAAACATCTCTTCAAGACCTCTCCTTCAAAGGTTTCTTTGTCTATTTTTCATTTGGAGTAGATTTTGTTCCACACTCTCAACAACTTCATCTATTTTTCATCAGGAGGAAGTTCTCCAGTAATACTCGGTTTGAATGAATAGAAAGTGATTGGGTAGGAGAAATTTTTATTGATGTTGAAGAGAGTCACCTCTTGTTAGGAAGTCTATGCAAGCTCCAGTTGTAGTGAGGAATGATCTTCCAGGAATCAATGAAAATCTTCTATTCTCTTCCATTTCCAAAACCATTAAGGCTATGAGGATTGTGCAGTCTCCAACCTTCATAGGATAATCAATTATAAACCCAAGTGGAGATTTGAAGAAGCATCTCCAAACATGATATGAGAGGTGAGAAGCTTCATATCTTTGATCCCTAAATTCTTCACCATCTCAAGAGATATCATATTTATACTTGCACCATAATCCACAAGAGCATCATCCAACTTCAAATTGACCATAAAGCAAAGACTGGTGACATACCAACATCTTCAAGCTTTGGAATAAATTGTGGTACAACTTTAGCTTATTTTGGTGAAGCACAAAGGCTCATTATCTCTTACATTTATTCCTTGTTGGCAAATAGTTTCTCTATAAATCTCATTTTTGAAGGAACATGAGACAAGTTCTCTATGTTTGGCAATTAGAGACCAATATCTCTCATATCCTTCTTGAAGTAGAAGATTTTGTTCTTTTGAGATTTATTGTAAACTCTAATTGTAAATTGAAGTTTTGGTTCATGTGGAGAAAGATTGTCTTCAAGGGTTTCATCCTTTCACTCTCTTTTGGAGCTTGTCCTTTCTCAAGGTTCTCTTCTTCACTCCTAAAGGCTTCTCTACAACCTCATTTACATCATTTGAGAAGACAGAATTGAAATAAATTTACCACTTAGAGACTTGGATTTAGACTCAAGATGAGTAAGTTTGAGATCCCTGGACTGCACATGAGAGGCTAAGCTTAATAGTTGTCCTTCAAGCTCGTTGCGGTTTCTGTCCACCTTCTCCTTTAGCGTTGATGTAGCTTTGTATGTGTACTCTCAAATTAATCCTATGAGTTACTTTTACTCTCTCAAATAAGAGGTTCAGTGTAGTACTTAGGGGTCGAATCCACATGGACACTACGATTGCAAAATAAACTTATTGTTTTCGAATTAAAGCTAGACATTATATGTCTATTAGCAAGCAATGATTTTAGGATTAATTTGGTTTGTAAAGACTTATGGGAAATATCAGATTTAGTGGAAACTCTCAGGTAAGCTAGACTATGTAGACTTAATAGATTGCTAGGGGTTTGTTGAAGTGCGGTTCTTGAACTCAAACTCTAAAGTTTAGGACATCACTCTCGTGAATTCAACTCAGTGTCGATTGGTGGCCACTGCGTGGTGTCGATCGACACTGCTACTAACCGGTTACAATTTCGTGTTTTGATGTCTTTTCTAAACTTCTAATTCAACTCTTATTTGTTACTAGTTATTTAGAACATTTACGTTACATTTCATGGTTATAGCCAGGCTCTTGCTTGCGCTATTAAATCCTATAATCTAGGGTTGAAATGATCAAGTTCAACTCATCATAAAGAAAACCTTAAAAAAAGAAATAAATGATTACCCTAACAATTCTATGTGATCAACAAGCCATTACTACCCTCGAAGAACCCTAAATCTAACAGCAAACTACTCAGGCATGATTATGAGAAATATAATAAATAACTGAATGAATTGCATAGAATAATAAGGTAAGAGATAAAAGGAGTTCACGATCTTCTTGTAAAGGTGTTCAGATCCTATCTCCAATCCTAAGATCTTCTCTTCTCACCAGTAAAACATAGCCGTCAACAAAGGCTTAACAAAACATAAAATATGTCATAAACACGTCCAACGGTATTTTGGTAATTTGTGGAGGTTTATGGGCTTCAATTTGTCTTGAAACAAGTCGGACCTGTCTTCTGGGACCACCGTCAATCGACACTAAGGCTGTGCCGTCGATCGACAGTCCTTCATCTTCTCGACAACTTCCTCTCTTGAGGCAGACATACCACTTCTTCAGTAAAACATGCATAGCTTTAGATCTAACTGTCAGATGGATATCAAACCAATGTAATTGAAAGTTAACTCAAAGATATATCTTGTGTCAAAATATCAGCTCAGTATCACAGAGGAAATGTCTCCATCCATAGCTAAACATCTGACGTGTCTGCGTAGTTCTGCACCCCAAAAAGCTCCATAATCACCAAACTTCTCCAAAACGTACATGAACCTGAAAATATTCTAAAAAAAAAATACCAATTGCATATAAAAGACTCTAAATTAATATTATATATATATATATATGGACGAAAACAGGTAAAAACCATGACATATCAACTCCCCCAGACTTAACATTTGTTTGCCCTCAAGCAAAACATAGAAAAATCAGTGAGAGGTTTGAAAACAGAAAGACTTACCAGTTCCTTAGAACACTGTGTCACCTAAGTTTCTATTGCAACCACATATATAGCATTTCCATGTACTTTCTTAGCTAATTAAATTTCCCACCACAACCTACCAGAAGCTATCTAACATACCCTCTACTATGCTCATTTAAATACATAATATAAGGTGCATGCTTTATCCTGAGATTATCGACCAGAGGACATATGGACTCTTACCCAAGCAAGCGTCTGAAACACATGTAACCTTTCTAATCCTTTTCCTCTCTGAATCTTTTTAGATCTCAAAATCAGTGGACAATGATGATGATACAGTTCATATTGCCATCTCATTTTCGATATTTTTCTTTTTGACAAAGTTGTAGGCGAATAGTGGGGTTATCGGTAATGTACCTACTCCTCACTTCCAACAATGTGTGCTCATTCCCTTGAATTAGAATAATGGGGTCATCGGTAATGTACATAACCCTCTGAATCTCAGGAAATCATCTCAATCTTTTCTTTATTACTCTTAGATGCTGAAGAAAGGTGAGAGGAGGATCAGAGAGTAAAGTACTTTTACCTTTCAGATTTGCAAGAGGATTCCGATCCTATGTATACCAAGCCCATAACAAGCAAATATAATTACTTAGGTTGGAGGTTAGCTTTTGTTCCTTCAGAAGTTCTTAGCAAGTGTAGGTGTTACAGGATAATCAATTTACTTAGATTTTCCATTCAATCTCAAAATGGCGCAACAAACTGTTCCAGAAAAAGGTTATAGTCTATACCTAACTCTAACTTGAATCGATAAAATGGTTTTTTATTAAATTTTTAGATATGGTGTTAGTAACTACCTCACCCGGACTTGAAAAACACTGTCCCTAGTGTTATCCCATCCTCGTTTGGTAAGGAAAATAAAATCATATGGAAAATTAATTGATAAAGTCAAAGATATCAGACTCCGTGAAGAGCGTTGACCGATGGTGGGAAATGAATGTCGACCGACGGTGATTGATCCTCATCGTAGACCAATGGCGAATGGCTGCTATCGACCGATGGTTGTGGGAATTGAAATTCGCACTGTCAATTTCCGTTGAATTAGGAACGCAAGGTAAACCCTAGTTTGTTCCAGAGGTCCCGCTGCTAAACCAAACACCAATCAGTCAGAATACGAAGTAAATATTGAAAAACAAAGTAAGAATCGAAAAAGAGAGCAAATATTTGTATTATTCCGAATTTGCGTATGAGCGTTTACAACAGGATTTGAGCATAGGCAGATCCCTATTTCTAATAACCTAAGACTGCAAAACCCTAGTTCTAATAACCTAAGATTGCAAAACCCTAGTTGAATCGCAGCTCGGATAACAAAAACAGAAAGTTGCCTAAATGCCCTAAGTGCTAAGCTATGTTTGCTCTGAATGGATATTTTTGTGTGTCCTCTGCAACATCACCCTTGAAGTCCTTATATACTCCTCTAGAGGAGGTTTTCTCTTTCCCTTGGTCGAATTTATCGCTTCGCGGAAATTTAATTTTTTCCTCGATTTTCATGATTATCTTCGAAAACTTAACATTTATCCCTTCCTGAAAAATAAAAGATAATCCGTCACAAAGTTTGGGCTGATTTCAGATAAAAATCGCGAGTGGGCCTTTAGCTGAGCTTTAGACCTCATCGGGATGTTTTATGACTTAGGCGTTTCTACGATTTTATCGAAAGAGCATTGCTAAGAAGACGTCTTCCAAGAGTTAGGATCTTTCGTATGGGGCGTGTGACTCTAGGTGTTTAGTTAACCGTTATCATCTCATACGGTCAACCCGATCATTTCTCGAGAAAACGAGTTCTTTCGGTAAAGTTCAATGTCAATCCCGATCGAGACAGAACAAAGATAAGTTCGATCGAGTATCGAAAGAGGGAGTTGAACGAGGACGAGGTGAAACTGGATTAATTTGATCCGACTTGCCGAACGAGCGGGTTGGATTGCTCGCCCCATCTAACTCGCCGTACGGGCGAGTTGGTTGGTCCTTTCCGTCCAACTCGCCATATGGGCGATTTGGTTGGTCTGTTTTGTCCAACACGCCATACGGGCGATTTGGCTGGTCTGTGTCGTCCAACTCACCCGTATGGCGAGTTTGCCTTGTCCAACTCACCGTACGGGCGAGTTGGTTGTGTCGTGCCATCCAACTCGGCCGTATGGCGAGTTGGTTGTGTTGTGCCATTCAAATCGGCCGTACGGCGAGTTGGACAGTCTAACTCGCCGTACGGGCGAGTTGGTTGGTCTGTTCCGTCCAACTCGCCGTATGGTGAGTTAGTCAACCCATGTGGCTTGATTTGCCCATTCTACAAGCTGGACGTCTTGCTCGGCCATCTTCTCCATTCGGTGAGTTGGATGATCAAGTCTTCTAGTCGTTTTGTCATATTGCCGTTCGGGATTCGTTTACCCGAGGTCTTTGGACAAACTCTTCCTGATGGCTCATTTGCGCAGACCTCTCTTTTGTGGTCAGTCAAGATTTGACCTCGATTTTTGCCATTCCCTTTTTTCTGAGTCATTTTCAGCAAGAACACGTTTTCCTGGTAGGTTTCTGACATTGAATTCGTCTTAACCGATTTTGACCCCAACAGTTAGCCCCCCCCCCCCCCCCAGCTCGTTAGTATCTCAAGGTTCTAGCCAGTGGTTTGGCAGGTTTGGTAAGTTAGGCAGAACAATGTTTGAAAAGGTCCGTTGAAAGTGCGTACTACTTATTCCCTCTATGAGCGCGAATGCAGTTAGGATTGGGGCTGCGCCTTGTGAAGGCTGCCTACGTACCCATGTAAACAGGCGATCAAGCCTTTCGTAGTTCGTTCAGGAGTTTAAGGTTCTACTTCTTGTTTTCCAGTGAGACCCTTAATGGTTTAGCTGTGTGTTGTGTAGACATTATCAGTCATTTTGCTGCCAACATCATTGTATATTGGACCTTTTTCGGCCTCCGAGACCCGCCTTGTAGGCTGTTTATTTTGTCCGAGTGTGGCCTTACTTATGTTTTCGGGACTGACAGTGTATGGCCCTTGGATCCCGGCCGCTTACGATTTTTTTAATGAATAAACTAGGCTTTTTTCTGAAAATGAGTTTAAGTAGATTCGGATTTTTGTTAAGTATAGAGGGAGGGATACGAGTTGTCATCTCGTTCCCAACTCTTTGCGGATCATCCTATTCGTTACTTGTTTGAGATGTTTAAGAAGTTTTTCAATGTTTCTTGAGCGCTAGATATGGACGAAGAGACATGCTTTCAGGATCTCGTATCTTTTCGATATCATGCCTTGAGACGTAGCGACCAGTGTGCTAGGTTAGGGTAAGACCTAGGTCTAATCACGATTTTAGGGGGTTGTGATGACTACTTTGGCTTACGTTTCCCGTATCGCTTCAACCTGATTCTATCCCGTTTTAATATCCGTGATATGTTCTCGGGCTTATGTGACTTGTATGGTATGAATCTATCATCTCTTTGAGGACAATTTTTTAAGTCTCCCGAAAGTGCTGACCAAAATTTGATTTCTTTTATAGCGCTATTACCCTTGTGTCGGACGTTAAGAGTTTGTTTTGATCAGCAGCAAAATTATTTGTAGATATAATCGTTTTTGAACCTTCGCGAAGGATACATGTTTTAAGAAGGTGTGTATGTTTTATAGTCCGGGACAGACTGGTTTTAAGGTTAGCATTCCGTTTCGGAAAGTTTTGACGAAAAGCAGTTCTCAGAGTGTTAGCGACGTCTTCGTTGTGTCGAAGGTTGAGTTTTTCTTTCGTATGCCGCATTTCGTGCTTGAGATGTTGCGGGCTTGAAGATGTGTAGCATCGCAAGGTTTTTGTTTTAACCTTACGGATAAGAAACATTTGGTTTGTTTCCGAGGAATTAGATCAATGGGTCGCGTAAATTTGTCCCTGAGAATATGCGACTTCCTTCACTGTGCTTAGTGAAGAGTCGGCCCCCTGAGATTATTTTCGTGTACACTGAGGATGCTTTGTTTAGCTCTAGGATCTTTGTTACGAGTTTTTTCTTATGTGCCGCTTTTCACTTGTAAAACGCTGTGGGTTAAGAGTAAATTGCGAAACATATTGAACTTGGTCGGTTGTCGACAAGTTATGTTTATGTTTTCCGTTAACCGTACGGTGGTTATGACTAAGTTTCTATATTAAGAATTTGTTCGTACGATTTACGATTATGGGTTATACTATAGTTATTGCACTTGGCATTTTTAAACTACTCGTGGATTGTCATTTTGCCGCTAAGTGATTGGGTGAGCAGTGGTTGCTCAGACATTTTGGCTCGGTCTAAAGGATGTGTTCAGCCAAATAGCCGAGGAGGTTGCTGGTCACGGATAGACTACGGCACGTTCGTATTAAAATTAAGGTCATGCTAGTTTAGAACTTCCTTAGGAAGTGAGCTAAGTGTGCGTGGCGATCGTTTCTCGGTTTCTGAGATTTTAGACCGGTTTCCAAAATTTTCATAAGCAGTCGCATAACAATAGCATCAAGACAGAAAAATCCTAAGATTTAGATCGCTAGACTATTATCCTAGATCCTAAGTTCCCTAAATTTTTATGCCGATCTCAGAAGCGTTTTTATTTCTTAATACCTTCCTACAAAAATTCCAAGTCTGATTTCAAAAAGTTCCAAGACGGCCATTCCTTAGTTTTCTCTAAGGTTTGGGTTCACCTTTCTCCGTTTTCCTTGCTCATCTCCCCTTCCTCTTCTCGTGTCTGTACGCCCTTTAAGAATGGTAACAATATTAGTTCTTCCTGGCCGCGTTCAGGCTCGAACCTGTCTTGCAGTTTTTAGCGTAAAGTTCTCACGATAGCTTCAATCGAGATGAAACAAGAGATGTTTCGATCAGGGTTCAAAGGAGAAGTCTAAGATGTAGGTAAGGGCGAGTAGGATGCCCAATAGAGATAGGAGGATTCGCAAGAGGGCAAGTAGGATGCCAAAGATGTCGAGTAGGAGCAAGTCAAGAAGTTTAGGCGACTCTCACTTGTTTTTTTCCGTAAAATCTCAATGGAAACTACGATTGAGATGAAACGAAAAAGCGTTTCGATCAAGATTCTAAAGAAAACAAAAAGGAGAAGCTCATCAGGTCTTACCAACCTCGACATGAGGCGAGTTGGAGGGATTAAATCAAACTTGCCATCGGGGGCGAGTTGGACAATGGCATCCAACTTGTTTTGATGTAAAATAACAAAGGAAACTCTAATTGGGATGAAACGAAAGCCTTTTGATCGGGAAATCAAAGGAGAACGCAAAGGAGAGCCAAAGTAATGCTTATTTTGTCAAACTCGCCCAATGGGCGAGTTGCAAGGCTTGCACTGTCCAACTCGCCCGTTCGTCGAGTTGGGACTACTCGAGTTTGGATGGTATGCTGATGAGGTCGTTTTGTAATCGTCTTCAATTTTTTTCTACGAGAATTGTATCATAAAATGCTAACTCGTTTCAATTTCCGAACGATGTTCCATAAAACATTGTCGAGTTTGATTTTACTAAAGATGTTTCAGAAAATGTTGTTGAGCTTTAATTTTACGAAAGATATAATGCAAAATGTCATGAGTTTAGTTTTACGAAAGCTGTTTCGTACAATGTTGTTGAGTTAAATTTTACGAAAGTCGTTATGTAAGCGTGTTTTCGTGTTTGGCTGTACGAGAGCCATTTTTCTGGAAAACTCACGTTTTGGCATCTGAATATTTGGTTGTAATGAGCCTAATTATCGGGAGTTGACTTAATCAGAGATTTTCTCGTTTCCGCAGGATTGATCCGAGGTGATTTTGAGCAGTTTTTCCGAAGTAAGTTTAAGTGACACTCATCGAGAATTAACCTGAATATTGCATAGAAGTCGAAGCTTGACTCTTTAAAAAATCCTAGGTTTCAGAGAACGTTTTAGCAGTGACGGATACGATCCCTTGTTTTTCTTAGTTTAGTCTTCGACAACCGTTTTAGGTTTTGAGTGATTCAATGGAGATCAACTTCGTTTCTTCGAAAATTGTTCAGAAGAAGTACAGCAGTGGGGGTTGTGCGCCCGATTTGCTGTGCTTCCTATCTCTGTGAGAAATCTAGGGTTTCTCCACAATTTCTAGGAGAGCAAGTTTTATTTTCCGAAAGGTTTTCAAAAAATTCTTTGGTCAAACCCTTATGCGCTGAGATTTTCCCAACTCGGTAATGAGACGAACTTTACGGGGTTTGATAGATTTTATCGTTACCCTTTCTGTTTAGTGAGAGAAATCGCGAGCTTATTTTCGGTGCCCCGCTGTGGCGAAGAGTCGCTGACTAGGTTTTTGATTTTCTCAAGCACTACGGCGTTTGCATAAGCATTGGCGACGGGAGCAGTCACTGCTGGAGTTGTTTTACCAGCATTGTTGCGAGCTGCTGTATTGTCTTTTGTATTTCCAGACATTTTTTCGATCAAGCGTTTTGTGGCCATGAGTTAGAGTAATTCGACCGCCGGATCCTTCGACGCATTCTTTGTTGGCTTCCATTTCTGGGACAAGAATCTCGTCTCTTCTTCGATGATAATGTAATCCGTGGATTTGTGAAGCACGTCTTGGATTGTACGCGGCTTTTCCAAAGTTATCCACTTCCTGAACTTTGACTTGAACCGGAGCGTTTTCGAAGTGCGTCTATCGTGACTTTGTCTCATATCCCGCTGACTCTAGCCATGATGGTTTTTAATCGTTTTATTGAAGTCGCAGAGAGTTTTGTCCTCTTCCCTGGGACAAGCTGCATAGGTCCACGTCGGAGGTTTCTCGATCTATGAACATCGAGTATTGTTTGATGAATTCTGAGGCGAGTTGGTGGAAGCTTCCAATGGAGTTTCGACTGAGGCAAGAGAACCATTCTAGCGCTGCCCGCAAAGGTTTTTCTACGAAGAGGCGGGATTCACCAGCGTCTCTCTCATTTTCTCTTACCCATCGCGACCTGAAAAGCCTGTAGGTGTGCCTTAGGATCAGTAGTTCCGTTTGTATGGCATCACTTTGACCTTCCCAGGCATCCGAAACCCTAGTTTTGGTGATACGAGTAGCAAAGGGTGTTTTACGAGCTTTCTTCGACTAGTAGATCGATCTCCGGTGCAGGTACTAGTAGCGTGGTGGATTTGGGATTCACCGCCCTGACTTTGGCCGTTGGTTTGACCTTATTGGAGGTCTATTGCTCGCACCGTTTTCATGAGATCATCATGGAGATCAAAGATTTCAGAACTCTTGCTAGCAGATTTCCGACTTTGTCGGCGTTTACTACGAGTGCTCGAGTTTGCTCCGCAAGGCAGATCTTCCTATTCTTTCCAAAGATAGCTTCTTCTTCTTGTTCACAGGGTTGTCGAACTAGGATTCGCCCCAGCTGCTCGGATTCTTGTGCGGCGCAGATGTATGTCTGCGTCTTCTTCTGTAGGTTTGGACTGACTACTAGATTCCACGTCGACACATTCAACTTCTCCTCCTTCTTTATCTTCCTCGATAGGAGGAAGGTCTCCCGGTTTTTCCGTGTAGGCGCGTTGCCTTGCGCGTTATCGGACTGGTCCAAAGGCGTTGCGAAGTCGAGTCTTCTTCTGCGGATTTGGGTTGTTCCCCGCGGAAAAGATGGCCATGTTCCTTGCTGTGAGGGTTTCAACCTATTAGTGAGAGAATTCATGACCTTATCCTGTTCTGCCGACTTTCTTCTTAGAAGTCGAGAACATCTTCTTCACCTCCTTGAACGTTGCAGTGTTTGCGTCGGCGTTGACCGCTGTGACGTTTGTCACTGGAGTGTTTTCAACGTTCTCGTCGATGATGTTATCATCACGAGGCTGTTGGTTGTTGAGATCCGACATGTTTCGATTGAGCGTTGATGGCTTTGAGTTAGACTGATCCGTACCCCCTCCCCCTCCTTCTAGCGCCAAACTATGGGAACCAAAATTTGCATTGTCGATTTCCGTTGAATTAGGAACGCATGGTAAACCCTAGTTTCCCAGAGGTCCCGGATATCTGCTAAACCACACACCAATAAGTCAAAATACGAAGTAAATATTGAAAAACAAAGTAAAAATCGAAAGAGAGCAAATATATGTCTTATTCCAAATTTGTGTATGAGCGTTTACAACATGTTAGGAGCCTAGGCTATGAGAGCTGTCGGGGAGATCCCTAGCTCTTAATAACCTAAGACTGCAAAAACCCTAGTTGAGTCGCAGCTCGGATAACCAAAACGTAAAGTTGCCAAAATGCCCTAAGTGCTAAGATATGTTTGCTCTGAGTGGAGATTTTTGTGTGTCCTCTGCATCATCACCCCTGAAGTCCTTATATACTCTCTAGAGGCCGGTTTGCTCTTTCCCATTCTGCCCTTGGTCAAATTTATCGCTTCGCGGAAATATTCATTTTCGCCTCAATCTTCATGATTATCTTCGGAAACTTAACATTTATCCTTCGATCTTAACATTTATCCCTTCCTGCAAAATAAAGATAAACCGTCACAGAGTTTGGCTTGATTTCGGATAAAAATCACGACTGGGCCTTTAGCGAGCTTTAGAACTCATCGGGCCGTTTTCTGACTTAGGCCGTTTCTACGATTTTATCAAAAGAGCATTGCTAAGACGACGTCATCTGAGAGTTAGGATCTTTAATATGGGGCGTGTGGACTCTAAGTGTTTAGTTAACCGTTATCATCTCATACGATCGACCCGATCCTTTCTCGAGAAAACAAGTTCTTTCGGTAAAGTCCCAATGTCAATCCAATTGAGACGGAACAAAGATAAGTTCGATCAAGTATCGAAAGAGGGAGTTTAACGAGGACGAGGTGAAGCTGGATTAATTTGATCGAACTTGCCGAATGAGCGGGTATGATTTCTCGTGCCATCTAACTCACCCATTCGGCGAGTTGGCTTTGTCCAACTCGCCGTACGGGCGAGTTGGCCGTGTCGTGCCTACCAACTCGCCGTACGGCGCGAGTTGGTCGTGTCATGCCATCCAACTCACCCGTTATGACGAGTTGGACAGTCCAAACTCGCCGTACAAGCTGGTTTGATTGCTCGTGCCATCTAACTCCTTTGTTCGGCGAGTTGGTTGTGTCGTGCCATCCAACTAGCAACGTATTGGTGAGTTGGACAGTCCACTTGCCGAACGGGGTAGTTGGTTGGTCCATTCCGTCCAACTCACCTGTATGGAAAATTGGACAGTCAACTCGCCGTACGGGCGATCTTGTTGGTATGTGCCCGTCCAACTCGCCCGTATAGCGAGTTGGCCTTGTCCAACTCGCCCGTATAGCGAGTTGGCCTGTCCAACTCAACGTACAGGCGAGATTGTCTTATGCGTGCCATCCAACTCATCCGTATGTCGAGTTGGACAATCTAACTCGCCTTACGGGCGATTTTGTTGGTCTGTGCCGTCCAACTTGCCATACGGGCGAGTTGGTCGACCCATGTGGCTTGATTTGCCTATTCGACAAACTGGACGTCTTGCTCGGCTATCCTTCCGTTCGGGGAGTTGGATGATCGAGTCCTCTAGCTTTTTGTCATATTGCCATTTGGGGATACGTATAACCGAGGTCTTTGGACAAACTCTTCTGATGCTCATTTGCGCAGACCGCTCCTTTGTGGTCAGTCAAGATTCGACCTTGATTTTTGCTGTTCCCCTTTATCCGAGTCATTTCAGCAAGAAGCATTTTCCTGGTAGGTTCTGACATTGATTCCGTCATAAACGATTTTGACCCCAACAATGGGCGCTCCTCGAACTTAATCTATTATAACAGTGGGTTGCCTCCCACTCAGCGGCTTTCTTAAGGTCGTTAGCTTGACATAAAGGGTTTGTCAGTCCGGGATTTTGCATATCTAGATGCATGGTCTCAGGGTGTGGGATTTCTGCTTTAGCCCAGTAATGTTTTACTCTCTGCCAATTCAATGAGAAGTCCTCACCTTTCGAATCAATTAGGACAATCGCTCCATGAGTTGTAACTTATTTCACGGTGAAGGATCCTGGACCAACGAGAATGCAATTTTCCGAGAAATAACAACAACCGATAGTTGTACAAGAGTACTTAATCGTTAGGTACAAATACCTAGAAATGATTTTCTTTTCATGATAGGATTTTGTTCTCTCTTTGTACAACTTCGATTTCTCATAAGCGTGATACCTAATTTCATCCAACTTGTTCAGTTGTATTAATCTCTTTTTTTTGCAGCGGGCTTGAAATCAAAATTTGTCGTCTTAATGCCATTTTGCTTTGTGTGCTAGTTCTACCGGGAGATGGCATGCTTTTCCATAGAGAAAGTGAAATGGGGTGTTCCCTTAGCGGGTTTTAAACGCGATTCAGTAGGCCCAAGAGTGCATCATCCAATTTACAGACCCAATATTTACGGGTCGATCCTACTGTCTTTTCTAGATTTCTTGATCTGGTGGTTGGATACTTCTACTTGTTCGCTAGTCTGAGGATGATAAGGTGTAGCTACTCGATGGTGAACTCCATGTTTTCTGAGTAGTTTTTGAAACTTTGTTTATAACCACTCGAGGAACTCCAAATATATGGAAATGATACTCTTGAAGAGTTTAACGACTACAACGTCATTTTTCGGAGTTGCTATTGCTTCAACCCATTAGATACATAGTCTGCATCGACTAATATGTATTTGTTCCCCTGCGAAGAAAGAGAAGGGCCCATAAAGTCGATAGCTCAGCATCAAAAGCTTCAATTTCAAGTCTGAAATTTTGTTCCATTTCCGTGTCTCTTCTAATTTTTGCTCTCCTCTGTCAGGGATCACACTCTGGTATGTAGGGTTGAGCATCTCAAAGCATAGTTGGCCAACCAAATCTTGCTTGTAGAATCTTTGACACTGTCATAAAACTGTCAAAATACACAGCATAATCAGATCCCATGACAATGGTAGCATGATATCTGGGGGCTTCTCTTTCAGGCAACACATCGTCTGTATATGCCGTCAGAAGAGTGTTGTAGAGGTAGGGTTCATCGAGTGATATCTCCGGATTTATCTCAGAAATTTCTTTTTGTGGTACCCTTTATAAGAGTTCTGGTTCTACAATAGCTGGAAGATAGTTCACAATATTTCCGTACCATGGTCTACCCGAGTTGTTCAAAGCACACACCCCCCGAATTAAACTTCTACCGTCCGGAGGAATCACTGTTTGAAATCAAAGGATTGCATCCGACATCTATATCGACGTGAATAATCATCTCATCTTGCTCTCCGGAGATGTCATCGGTCGATGGTTCTTCGCATGCATCAATCGATTCTTATTCGAGATATGTGATATGTGACTCCGTTTTCGACTCCTTTCTTATCCTTGACATCTATGTCAATTCATGTAGAGAAGAATTCATCTAATAAGCCTAGGTTTCACATCTTTTTTATTCATTAAATACTTTAAAGAAGCGTGGTCGGTATGGACGATCACTTTTGAACCGACTAGATAAGAGCAATTTTTTTGAAAGCGAACACTACAGCTAATAATTCTTTTTTGTTGCTGTTCGTAATTTCGTTGTGCATCATCGAGGGTCCTAGTAGCGTAGTTTATAGCCTGCAACTTTCTATCCTTTTTTTTCTGCCCAAGTACTGCGCCTACTGCAAAATTGCTGCTTCGCACATAATTTCAAAAGGTAAACTCCAATCCGGTGCTTGCACAATCGGAGCAGATACGAGGGTTGATTTGATTTCTTTGAAAGCTGTCAGACATTCAGGTATGAAGTCCAATTTCACTTTTTACATAGGAGTGCTGGAAGAGGTCTAGAAATCTTGCTAAAATCTTTTATGATCTTCTTAGAATCTAGCATGTCCTAAGAAGCTTCTAACGTCCTTCATATTCGTGGGTGGTGGCAGGCCCGTCATTACTTTGATTTTAGCTTTGTCCACTTCAATGCCAGCTGCTAAGACTTTATGTCCCATAACAATTCCACAGTTAACCATGAAGTGACACTTTTCCCAATTCAGGACTAGATTCTTTTCTTCTCATCTAGCTGACACCTTGCATAGGGTTTTGAGGCATGATTCAAAATCTGATTCATACAACGAGAAATCTTCCATGAAAACTCCATGAAATCTTTGATCATTTCTGTGAATATGACATCATACATCTCTAGAATGTAGCGGGAGCATTACAAAGTTCCAAAAGGCATCCTGCGGCATGAATGTACCATATGGACATGTGAAGGTGGTCTTTTCCTGATCATCAGATGGATTGGGATCTTGAAAAAAATCCTGAATATCCATCAAGAAAACAAAAGTATTTGTAACCTGCAAGTCTTTCTAACATCTGA
Organism: Moricandia arvensis; assembly: GCA_905132765.1. Taxonomy (NCBI): domain Eukaryota; kingdom Viridiplantae; phylum Streptophyta; class Magnoliopsida; order Brassicales; family Brassicaceae; genus Moricandia; species Moricandia arvensis. The sequence goes on along the minus strand of CAJHQP010007504.1, from coordinate 5,883 downwards.
TCTATAAAGGGTAGAGGGAAGTGATCCTTTCTTGTGGCAGCGTTAAGCTTTCTGTAATCGATACATATTTTGTGTCCGGTTACAGTCCTCATAGGGATCAATTCGTATTTCTCATTCTTCACCATTGTAATTCCTGCTTTCTTTGGGACAACATGAACTGAACTGACCCAATTACTGTCTGATATAATGTAAATAAAACATGCTTCCAGAAGTTTCATGATTTCCTTTTTGACTACTTCTTTCAGGTTGGGATTTAATCTTCTCTAATCTTCAATGGATGATTTGATTCATCTTACAGGTGTATTCTATGCATGCATAAATTGGGGGAAATTCCTAGAATATCATCTAAAGAATATTCGATAGCCTTGCGATGTTTCCCAACTTGTTAAGCAGAAATGCTTGCTCTCCGCTATTCAGGTTGGCGTTGATGATGACATGATATGAGTTTTCACATAGAAAGGCATATTTAAGTCCAGCCGGGAGCGGTTTAAGCTCAATATTGGGTGCTTTCTCCTTACTCCTGTCTCTGGTCATTGAAGGCTGCCGATCGACGGTAGGCTTTGCTTGTCGATTGATGTTGGTCGATAAATCAATTTCTTCAACGTTGACGTGCATTAGTTCTTTTGCGGTATCCATAAATATTGCATAATGATTTCGCTTTTTGGAGATGTGATTGCTCTATCCAAAGAATCATCAGAACACATATCCATAAACTACTCTTCAGCTAATTCAGAAAAGTGATCTACATGGTAGCCTTCGCTATCGATCAAAGGCTTTTTGACTATCTTTTCCATGTCAAAAACCATAGTTATAGCCATGAGATTGAGATATATGTGTCCTTCTCTAACATCAATGATCGCTCCGGCTATAGCCAAGAATGACCTTCCTAAAATTAGAGGATTTTTGGGTTCTTGCTCATATCTTAGCACTACGAAGTCAGTAGGTATAAGACAATCATTAATGCTTATGTCATATCTTAGCACTACAAAGTCTGTAGGTATAAGACAGTCATTAATGCTTATGGGCACGTTTTCAAGTACACCTTCTGGAATCCTAGTGGATCTATCGGCTAAAATGAGAGTGATCCCGGTAGACCGAAATTTAGTTAGCCCGAGGGTGATTAACCGAGTAAGGCATCAAGTTTACACTAGAGCCTAAATCATAGAGTGATCTTTGGAATCTCTCATTGTGGATGGTGCAATCTAGGACAAAATTATCGGGACCAGTTAGTTTAACTGGGGTGTCTCCCTGAATAATTGCGCTTACTTCCTTGGATACCATCATTATGCTATGGTCTATTTCACTGAATCCTCGTGACACTGCATCTTTCACACATTTCTTGATTGCAGATGAAACCTTTAAGGCATCGCTAAGTGGGATCTCGATGACCACTTTGTCAAAAGCTGTCTTCCATATTGCTCGATCTAACTCTTTTTTCGCTTTCGCATTACTACCATGAAAAGGGGTTCTCGCTTGCTAGACCGTAGTCTTAACCGGTTTGGTTGATTTTGGGTCGGGGACTGGGCGTCGATCGATTCTGGGTCCAGAGTATCGATCGATGTTCTCGTGAACTCCGAGTTCTGTTTCTTTATCTTTTAAGTTAGATGGCAATTCTTCTAATTCGCCAGATAGGTCTAATTGTTTAGTTTCGGGAAGAATATTTGGACCATGCTTGTCAATTTCAAGCGGTATGGGGTGCGATTCTCTTTTTCATCATGCAAAATTTTCTGCAAATTTATCAATTGTGACGCTCTATTTCGCTCTAGGAATAAGTTGTTTTCCGCTTCTCAACATTATGGCACTGATTTGACTCCTGGGGTTTGTGTCTGTTCTCCCAGGTAGGAATCCTTCTTCTCTCCTGATAGACAATGCGTTATTCGCAATTTGGTTGTCGATCCTCTTAATTTTCTCACTAATTTTTTTTAATTTCTTCATCATTTCTAAGTATATTAAATCTAATTTCTCGTCGAGGTCAGCGGATACCTTACGATTTCCTGTGAAGAATTGACTCTTTTTGACTTTGTGTACCTTTTCGCACCTTCATAGCTGCACTTCAGGTTGAAATTGCTGAACTGAGAAGCTAGATTCGTCCATAGACTCTACTTGCTTTCCCTGTTCAGGCGAGTAGTCATCGGTCATGTTACTCGATCGAGAATGATTATGTCCTACCATAAAGGTTTTAACCGACACTAAGGTTGCTTTTACCTTCGATATATGATCTTTGTTCGAGGTCTCCGCCTTCTTCCTCCTTTCAAGATCGGTCTTCTCGGCACTAGTGCTAGATGTTATATTTTGAATGAGCTTTGTAGCTTCTTCGGGGCTGATGGTATTGAAATTCCCTTGATTCACAGCGTCCAAAGCCGCCTAGTATGTCCAGTCGAGGCCTATGAAGAAAATATTAAGTAGCTGGATCTCAGAAAAACCATAGTGTGGGCAGTCTCGCTGGTGAGCTATGAATCTTGCCCATGAAGCCTTAAAATCCTCATCACGACCCTGAGAGAATGTATATATTCTATTTCACAGCTCTTCAGACCTTGCGTTATCAAGGAATTCAGTTTGAAATGCAGTCTTGATAGCATTCCAGGAATTGAGAGATCCTGGTGATAGCCTTTTAAGCCAATAAACCGCATCTCCAGAAGGAGAATGTTGGAACAGCTTGCAAAAGGTAGTCTTCAGAGACTCCATGCACTTTGATGCTAGACACAAAATCTTTGAGCGTTTCGAGATGGTCTATGAGATTTTCATGAGGAACACCATGAAAGGGTGCTGGCCCACTAAGGAAAAATATTTGGGTTTCAACTCAAAATCTTCTCTCTGAATCGCTGGTGGACGGATTGCAGACCTGTTAGTGTAGAACTGATTAGGCCTGTTGTAGTCTCCAGGTGTTCTCTGACGCCCAATACCATCATTCAAGATCACAACTATTCCTATATGGGTTGCAGCCTATGGTCTATCAATAATTTGACTTACGACATTGTGTGCTCAACATTCTTGATCTCCTAGGACTACTTTATTATAATTTAAATTAGTGTATGCAGACTTACCTGCTTCTGGCTGATCGGTAATGATTGATGCTGGTGGAAGAATGTCGGCCGATGTAGATGGACAACGTCGATCGATCCTGGATGAGCTCTGTTGATCGATTCTTGTTGTCCGGAATCGATATTCTCTCCAAAAAGTACATGTTTCATTAGGAACAAGGAAAGAATAAGTTAGCAAAGAGTAAAGTAAAATTCTAGACAATGTGCTAAACTAATATAATGGCAATAAGAAAGAGTCCCCGACAATGGCGCCAAATTTGATGTAGCTTTTTATGTGTACTCTCAAATTAACTCTATGAGATACTTTTACACTCTCAAATAAGATATTCAGTGTAGTACTTAGGGGTCAAATCAACATAGGCTCTACGATTGCACAATAGACTTATTTTTTCGAATTAAAGCTAGACAATATACATTTATTACAAAGCAGTGATTTCAGGATTGATTTTGTTTGTAAAGACTTACGGGAAATATTAGACTTAGGGGAAACTCTCAGGTAAGCTAGACTATGTAAACTTAATAGATTGGTAGGGGTTAGATGATGTGAGGTTCTCAAACTCAAACTCTAAGGTTAGGAGATCACTCTCGTCAATCTCAACGTAGTGTCGATCGATGGCCACTGCGTAGTGTCGATCGATGGCCACTGCGTGGTGTCGATCGACGCTGCTATTAACCGGTTACAATTTTGTGGTTTGATGTGGTCTCTAAACTTCTAATTAAACTCTCGTTTGTTACTAGTTGTTTAGATCATTTAAGTTACGTTTCAGGTTATAGCCAGGCTCTCACTTGCACTATTAAATCCTATAATCTAGGGTTGATGTGATCAAGTTCAACTCATGATTAAAAAAAAATTAAATAAAGAACTAATTGATTATCCTATCAATCCTATGTGATCAACAAGCCCTTACTACTCTCGAAGAACCCTAAATCTAATAGTGAACTACTAAGATATAATTATGAGAAACATAACAAATAACTGAATGAATTACATGGAGTAATGAGATTCATGATCTTCTCTTCTCACCAGTAAAACATAGTCGTCAACAATGGCTTAACAAAACATAAATAGGTAAGAAACACGTCCAAGGGTATTTTGGTAATATGTAGAGAATTCTGGGCTTCATTTGGTCTTTAAACAAGTTGGGCCTGTATTCTGGGACCACCATCGATCGATACTAATGTTGTGCCGTCAATCGACAGTCCTTCATCTTCTTGACAGTTTGCTCTCGCGAGGCAGGCATACAACTCTTCAGTACAACATGCATAACTTTAAATCTAACCGTCAGATGGATCTCAAGCTAGTGGCATTGGAAAGATAGCTCAAATATATTTCCTATGTTAAAATATCAGCTCAATCTCACAGTTTGGAAGGTCTCCATCCATAAGCTAAACATATGACGTGTCTGCGCAGTTCTGCACCTCAAAAAGCTCCAGAAATCACCAATGTTCTCCAAAACGTACATGAACCTGAAAATACTCTAAAACAATACCAATTACAAATAAAGGACTCTAAAATCACACACACACACACAACAACATCAATATAAATATATCATGGGTGAAAACATGTAAAAACCATGACATATCAAGTGTAGAAAAAGTTTTGTTTAAAATATCAAAATTTTTTGTTATTAGATTCCAATATCTGCTTGAGCATGTTCTCAATCTTGTTATCAGAATATGGAGTGATGGAAGAGCTTCCTTGGACTGTATTGTGTCGTTGAACCTTGTAGTAGACATGGTTTTTGATCAAAATCATTCACAGAGTGAACCACATTCTGTTGAAGTTGCATGAACTTGTCTAGCTTCTCTTTGAGGACTTTTATTTCCCTTCTTTTGTAGTCATCATAAACTTCCCTGTCACTATTAAACAATCATACTATTCTCCAGAAGTTGAATCACTTTGTGCTAAGTTCTCAACTAGCAACATTCCATCTTCTTTACTTCGTCTCAAGAAGTACCCATTTCTATCAATGTGTAACATATGTCTAAACTTCAGGAGAACATCTCAGTATAGTGTGCTCAAGAGGCTCTCATTAGCGAATCCACGGTGAGGGCATTGCATAGTGGTGTCCTTTAAATCTCTCACATGCTTCTCTAAGGTTTCAGTACTTTTCTGGTAGAATTCCAAGAAATCATTCCTTAACTGAACAATTCTTGATGTAGTGAAGAACTTGGTTAGAAACTTGAGGTGATAGAAACTTGAGGTAAGTTATTTTCCCAAAGATGAGCTTTGTCTCCACTGGAAAGAGTCTCAGCTTGAATTCATCTTTAGAGATGCCATTGATCTTCACCAGTCTACAAAGCATATCAAAGTTATCAAGATGATCCAAAAGCATCCTCCACTTGTAATCCATGATACTTGTTGCTTTGTACCATGGTGATCAAGCTTGCCCTAATCTCGAAAGTAGTGTTCTCCACCATGGATGCTTGTATTCCCATTCAGTTGCCATGAATGTTTGGCTCGTCACAGGTAGCAGTAATTCTTGGATTCCTTGGTCGATGAACTGATCTAAGGTTGGCAGCTCCCTGACCATTGCTCTCATTGGATTTTGATGTTATTGAGCTTCAGTATGATTCTCCATTTCAAATCTCAAACGGTTCAAATCTCAATCTCAAGGCATGGGAATTGTTTGAATATAATGTGTGAGCACCGCTTCTATAATAGGTACATAATATGCTATGCCATTCTTGTTTCTAAAACTCATAGGACTTAACTTACTTTTGCTTCTACTGCTGGAAGCAATGTATGTCCAGTCATTTATCATTGAGTCTGAAAAAACTGGTTGTGTTACAATATTTTCAGAGAGCATCTAAAAGTTGGAAGTGGGACAGCCTACCT